>JAOXNK010001135.1:0-15097 GCA_028566675.1 Hypoxylon intermedium
GTCGTCTTCGGCCCCGTAATAGTTTCCCGCCGGCGATCTTCTTCGGGCGGATCTAGATAAGGTACATGGATGATATAAGTGGGGCGGAAAGTGGCAGTATTCCGAATCTATAATACGGTACAGGGGCGGAATGGCAAAGAAGGGGTTAAAAACGTACACTAGTTAATGTTGGCTCCCACGAAAACAGGATCCTGAAATATACTATGCTATCCGACCCATGGGAATGGTAGAGTTCCTATGTCACCCTACCCTGCGTTGGCGACGCTGACGTCGGAACCCGGTCTTAGTGGAAGTTGACCCTGTTATATTTGACCGCTTCTGGACCTTGGGTAACAGATTCATTGCTGGTTCTCAATTCGTTACATGACGTGCTATGATATTCCAACAAGTCCCTAATGACGACGGTGAAACTTCTTATCTACCGAGTTGCCCCAGACAGAATCGCATGGAGATCACACCGGAAGTTGACCTAGTGTCGATTCATATGCTGAACTTGAATGTATACCTGCACGAGGGTAGTATTATCAGTTATTATTCCTTATCTCCTGGTATGTAACTAGGCAGCGATCTTCCCTCTTTCTTGGCATCCTCGTCCAATCACCGGATGATCGACGACCCGCGGAGCTCACATCACATATCCATATCCCAGGTGCGGGTATAAATAACTGTAATGCGCCTGGCGACGAAGAGCTGGTCAATCCAGAAGACCAGCGCTGGTAAGGAGCATTCGTCCTTTCTGGCTGATCGGGGCGTGTAGGCGTCCAGTGTCGTTGTGATTTATTAATCCACCAATAACCTACACTATGGCGCCCTTGGGCCGTATTCTCCTTGCGGTCTCATCCGCATGGCTAGCATTAGCTGGTGTAGCGAGCTCCCTGACTGGTAGGTGTTAATTTGACCCTATAGTTACTCCATACTGTAAACTTACGGGAGTTCTCGCAGTCAGAGGAAGGCCATTTCCTAGTTTGATCGATGTCACCATCGACGATCTATCAACCGGTCTGGAGAGCGGCCTATTCACTAGTGTCGACCTGGTAAATGCCTACGTGGCTCGCATCGCGGAGGTCAATGACATGCTGCATGTCGTGACCGAAGTCAATCCAGATGCTTTGGCTATTGCTGCCGGTCTCGACGCTCAGCGTGCGAGGGGGAAAATTATGGGCCCTTTGCATGGTATTCCTATTCTGATCAAGAATAATATCGCAACCAAGGACAAGATGAACAACACGGCGGGCTCCTGGTCGCTTCTCGGTGCTAAAGTCAGAGAGGATAGCATGATAGCCAAGAAGTTACGACAAGCTGGCGCAATTATCCTCGGCAAGTCGAACTTGAGCCAATGGGCCAACTATCGAAGCAGCAATTCCAGCAATGGGTGGTCGGCTTATGGTGGTCAGGTCTATGGTGCCTATTATCCCAAGATGGACCCAAGCGGCAGTTCAAGCGGCAGCGGTGTTTCGTCGTCCATAGGTCTCGCTCTTGCTGCCCTTGGAACTGAGGTATACTAGGCTGCAAAATTAGTTAAAATATGACACTAATAACTCTTTAGACCTCTGGCTCTATTATCTCGCCATCTGAGAAAGGTAATCTCGTTGGGATTAAACCAACCGTCGGCCTCACATCTCGACACCTAGTCATCCCTATCAGCGAACACCAGGATACGGTTGGACCGATGACTCGAACGGTCAAAGACGCAGCATACATCCTGCAAGCCATTGCCGGTTACGACCCCAAGGACAACTATACCAAAGCAATCCCGCACTGCGGCAAGATTCCTAACTACATAGCTGCCTTGGACGTGGACGGTCTCAAAGGCGCTCGCATCGGCGTCCCGTACAACATTCTACCGACATCGAACTCGACCGAGATGATAGCCTATTACAACGCTATCAAGGTAATGAAGGCTGCCGGTGCCACTATCGTCGCCGCGAACTTCCTCGACGGCAATGCCCGCACTAGCGACGTTGTACTAGGAGCTGATTTTGTTTCCAACCTGGCAAGCTACCTCGCCGAGCTAACATACAACCCGAACAACATTCAAAACCTCGCCGACCTGCAAGAATTCACGCGCACGTTTGCACTTGAGGAGTACCCGGATCGTGACATAGCCATCTGGGACTCTGCGTTGGCAATAGGCTACAACAACTCCGACCCGCGGTTCTGGGAGGAGCTCCAGCAGAATTATTACGCAGGTGGCAAGGCCGGCTTACTGGGCGCCATCGAGCGAAACAAAGTCGACGCCATAATCCTGCCTTCTAGCCGCGCAGCTGGCAGAGCCGCCATCGTGGGTGCCCCAATCGTCACCCTACCCCTAGGTTTCTACCCCAACGACACGAGTGTGGTGACGACCTCGCGGGGGCTAGTCACCACAGCCCCGAACATTCCGTAAGTTCTGGCGTTTTCCTACGAAGAAGGGGACGCTGCCGTGCCTCGCGATGTGGCTAACACAACGGTGTAGATTTGGCCTTAGCTTCCTTGGTGACAAGTTCACCGAGGCTACGCTCATCAAGCTCGCGTATGCCTTTGAGCAGAAGACCAAGGTGCGCAACCGGGTTCAGCCCTACTTGGTTCCGACTACGGAGCTCGGTGATATCGTAGGCTTCTAGTATGCCCCAGATACGCACGGAGTCAAACAGGACACATGAGGCTCTTTCCACCTTGTATGTATAGCTTCAAGTCCTAATAGCCGGCATTGAGCGCGTCTTGCGTAGCAAAGTCGTTGTTTCCGTGCCTTCTAGGCTCCCAATGTGACAGTCAATACATGCTACTAGTGCATTCGGTCGCATTGCAAACTGATAATAGGCCCATCTTCTTCGCGCGACACCTTCGCAATGTCAAACTCTACAGGACGATCACTATGCATCATACTACAAGAAATAGAGACATTTCACTATGCCTGTCACATACCACTAACAACTCCTTGCTTGATCCCAGCATCACTGCTTGATCTCCTGCTTCTGGAATAGCCCTAGCAAACACAGCATTTGTGAGTTCACCGATTAACAAAAAGGGGTAGATTACGAAACTAAACCAAGCTTGCTCACCTTCAATCCGCTGCATCCACGGATCCCGGAGCTTGCAAAAGAACTCGCCCTTGGGCTCGACCTGGCCCCTCGCGTGATCGTCCATGGTGCCGTAGAAGACGTATATGTTATCGCCGGCATTCTCCTACGTACATTTCTATCAGCACCTAATACCATACTCTTCTAACCTAGCAACAGCCATCATCCCTTCAGTACCTAGGTAGACAAAAGGCGAATAAGACTCACCCCAAACTCCAGCAGCGCCCCGCCGCAAACACCGCAAAACTCGCGGTGCAACATCACGCCACTGCCATTATCCGCCTCGTGGACCTTGACATGCTCCCTTCCATTCGTGATCTCGAAAGCCGACTTGGGGATCTTGGTCGTTATCCCGTGCTCGCCGCCAGTGAACCTTTTGCAGTTGCCGCAGTGGCAGATACTCGTGCGCGCTTGCGAGTCCGGGTCGTCCAAGGTGATGGTGTATTTGATCAGGCCGCAGTAGCAGCTGCCAGGGAGGGGCGTCATCATGGCACTCAGTACTGGCTACTGGGTATGAAGTTGCGGCGTGTTCAGGTAGATTGAGAACGGGCTCAGGAAGAGTATTTAGAGGGATAATATTTATACGTATGGTTAGATTCGTCAACTATAGGGGCAGGCCATTGAAGATATCATCATTTTACTCCCCGCCGATCGATGACGTTGACCTGGCGTCATGAATGCATATACCATACTACTCTAGACTGTTCCGCCTCGCTGGATCGGGTTTGCTACCCTCGGCCCGGTCCGTCTCGTTCCAACCGACTTCCTTGCACTCTAATGATATGTTGTCAGATTAAGGCTAGGGCAGTTACCTTGCTTTCAACGTTGCAGCCATTGCCCTTTAAACATTATGTGGAACAAATGTTCTGATCGACGGTAGACTGAGCGACAACTAGAGACACAGAGACATCGCTACGATCAGGGATTCTCCAAGTTCTCCGATAGCTGGTCAGCTAAGCGCTACCTATGGACCCAGGCACGCTGCACCTAGTAAACCGAGTCCCATAATGATAGAGCCCTGTCGCTGGAGTACTTAATCTTGCCATTGCCATGAACGCAGAAACATCGGGGTATCACTACTCCATCTACAACTACACATAACTTGCTCTCATCTATCACTAGCCAAAGCCGGCTTGCCATTTTTCAAGCAGTCCTGACATGTTCTCCCAACGAATTCCTCTTGGGATCCTTTTTCTTTCTTCTTCCCGCACTCTCTGCAATGGAGATGGCAGAGGTACAGGTTACAGCCTTTGACAGGACATTCTACTTTCCACCGGCAGTCCTGGGTGAGATGTTGCGCTCCGCAACGGCACTTCTTCAGAGAGCATTGTCTCCCTGAATGGCCCTTGATTCCACACATGCAACAGCGATGGGAACACAGCATGGCGTTCTTGTGCTTGCAATGGCCGGGGTGATAGGGGTTTCCGCACTTCCGACTGCAACGGACAAAACATTGAAAGGCCGTATGGTACTGCGGAAATGGACTGCATTTGCATCGATTGGTCACTTTGACCGGACAGCGTGGTGCTTTGTGAGATACACTATTGCAATGACCGCAGACCGAGGGACATTTTTTGGTGGCATGGGTATACTGGGCGCAATTAGCACATGGGTGCTTGATCTCTTGAGAAGACGAGTTTCTTGCAGGCTTGTAGTGCCATTTCGGTTTATCCGTGAACATAGCCCGGATGTGCGTCCGACTCAGACTTCTCCTCCGTGACAGCTTATCGAGTTCGGATAAGGGCCGGTGTGGGAAATATATAACCCATTTATCTCTCCGCTCGCATCTATTCAGCCCTTCCATGGTGGCCGTGCTCCATGCTCCTTGCGGAGGCACGCTTCTGGACCGCTGTGGCCTACCACGATGTACGTCTTCGACCAAACCGAATAGACTTATCCGGGGTGGCGTTCCGATGACCGTCAGGGTCCGAGTTGGATGCTGAGGGTGAACTGGCGCAGCAAGGTTCAACCAGGTGCTGCTGATGAAACTAGGGTCAATAGAGAACTGGACATTATTGGATCCATTCACTGGTAGGTAATGGCCACCCGAGTACACAAAATGACGATGATTAGTTGCCTGGGCTGGCTGGAGCGTCTTCAGGTGCTCGATCATATCTAGTTTCCAGCCTGGCGCATGTTTGGCGAGTATATCGCCGCAGTACGAATGGAAATGCTTCAGCCGGATGCGTATTGTGGGATCGGACTCGAAGTAGTGCCGTTCTACGAGCCCCAAGACAACGAGCTCGAGTTTGAGAGGCCGTTCTGGCCAATAGCTATCGCCAAAGAAGGTCCAGAAGTTTGAGGGTAAAATATACGCGCGTCTGAACTCAGATCGAGTATAGGACCAATGATGGCTGGTCTCGAGTAGCCTCGACAAGACCTGCAAGTCGAGACCTAGTTCCCGATCCTGGCCTTTGAAGGGGGCAAAGAACGTATCGCGGTCCTTCCTGAGCGCGTATGGTTTTCGGTAGGTGCTTGGGTCTACTCGGGTGGGTGTCATGTAATCTTGCATTATGCGGTTGACCATGATGTCGCGAGCGCCGAGGGGTCTGTGCTCGTACCGACTGAAGTCCAGGTCGAGACCATTCAAGGGATAGTGCGATGCCATTTTGGGAGGATAGAAGTCTTGTGAAGAGATACGCTTAATGCTATTGGCATAAAAGCCTAATCAATGCGACTCTGCGACTCTGCGACTCTGCGTGGTGGACCATCGACCAGCCCCAAGGAGTGTAGAGATACTAGAGCTAGTGATGCCAGTCTGGAAGTTGCGCCGCCAACTCAACCATCCCCGAGGCTGCAGCGCATTTGCTGTTGGAGATACAAGATACCTAGAGTCATGGCAACTTATGAAAGGTTCTGGCTGGGTACTTTGTATTGTCTCATCGTGGTGGGAGAATGTTGATGTTAATGGGCGACGTGGGGAGGACTGAGTAGGTACCTAGCAGCCTAGGTAGGTAATGGATGATTGCTAAGTAATCCGTACGTCGACGTGGTTGAGTCATAGTGTGGCTTGTGTGGCTGTGGCTGAGTCACAAGGGTGGGTACCCGCTCGCCTGCCTACCCGTGCTCCACCCCGCTTTATTTGTAGTTGTTTCTTCCGAACCTAACAACAACTAGGTACCTTCAACACTACCTTCAACACTACCTTATCATGAGACTAAAGTCCTTCAGTTATAACAATCATCTTCACCTCAAAAACGAACAACTTTTGGATTGCTTCTAGATATGGATGTTTCGGCCTCCTGATTAGTGTGACTTGGCGATCGCAAAGTTGAAATTTCCGCTGGCAGCCAGCAATCCGACAGCCTTCCCAGTAACCTTCGGATCCGGGCCTATGAGATTGTTCGGGAACCCCGGGTCGAAAGGAATGATACCCTCCAAGTACTCGATTTGTTGTTCCGTCAGAGTAATTTTTAGACACTCTATGTTGTCCCTCAGGTGCTCGACCTTCCTACCCCCGACAATGGGATACGTATAGGGGTACTTGCTCATGACATAGGCCAGAGCAACAACAGTCGGACTTTCGATGCCATGCTCGGCAGCGACATTACAGAGAGCTTCGCTGACCTTGGCCTGATCCTCGGTTTGCTCAGCCCCGTGGATACTTCGAAGTGTTTCGCCTTTCTGCTTCCGCTCTTCGATTGCTTTCTTCGATTGGAACTTGCCAGAACCCATGACACCCCATGGGGCGAGCGCCATTCCGAAATGGCGTGCCATCGGGATGATCTCTCGTTCGAAGTCGCGCATCATGACGCTCCACCGACCTTGGTAGATACTGATGGGGGTCTTGCCACTGGCGCGGGCGTAGTAGTTGGCGGCGCTAACGATCCATGCCGGAGTATCCTTTTGAATAGTATTAGTTCCTTCGCGCTTTGATTTTGTAGGAAGACATCGCGTTCACCTCGGAGCGGAGGGAGGCGGCTGTGCGATGATAGGACCACTTACGGACATGCCTAAGTACAGGATCTTACCTTGCTCCACGAGGATGTGAAGGGAATCCATGATCTCTTCAATCGAGGTGGTGTGGTCCCACCAATGCAAGTAGAGAATGTCGATATAGGAGGTACGGAGCTTTTTCAAGCTCGCCTCCACGCTGAGGCGAAGGGACTTCTTGTGGTTCCCCGCGTAATTGAGTCCCGCTAGACCCAGGTCATACTTGCGATAATGTGTGGTATACTTGGTGGCGATAACCATTTGATCGCGGATACCCCTCTTCTCAAAGTATTCACCGAGCCAGGCCTCAGATTCTTCATCTTGGTAGTCGTTGGCGGTATCGATGAAGTTCCCCCCACTCGAGACGTATTCATCGAGCAGTTCGAAGGCCGCCGCTTTATCCATAGAACCTAACTCACTTCCCCATGCCTGGCCAAGGCTCATGGCTCCCAGCTGAAGTGGGGAGACTCGAACTCCAGCGGTGGAGGATAGGATCCGGTAGCGACCCAACTCGGTAGCCGGCGCCGGGGCGGGGGTGAGGATATGGGCCATTCTGAAAGGTGAAGCTAGAAGGCGGGGGACTGACGGCGAGACGAGAGGTCTATGTGGGAAAGAGTTGAAGTGCTCGAGAGAGTTGAGGAAGGCAGTTTGAATCACAGCGAGCTTAGGACTTTATGTGTTCGAGGCTTTACATAGAGGCTGGCGGCGAAGAAAATGCTCCGGAGGTTATAGACAATCTCCGCCAAAGTCCGCTCACAGGGGGCAGGTATTATCAGAACGGGAATAACTAACCCGTAAGTCCGAATAAGGGCCTACCAGACGTCCAGCATAGAGGAACATGAAAGTGGGCGTTAGAGGCTAGACGTTGGAGAAGAGACGCCAAGAACCGATCACCGTATCAACTAGGTTACCGGATGGGGTGGCGGATGGAATCCCCAAATACGATTACCGTCGCTATGCAACCTGCAAGACGCTATGCTGATCCGGGATGGAAGACGACAACCGGCTCGGAACATCCGTAGCGTCGGAACGCTCCTTCCTAGCTCCCCACACTTGTCCGTGTCACTCCACACTGTCCGTGTCACTGGTCACTGTTACAAACTCCGGTAAATCCGAACTAAGATTAAAATACCTATAAGTAATCCGTACCTAGGTACCTAGTTAGTGGGGTCATGGTCACATGGATGCCTTATGTAAGGTTGTAAGGTCCGGTCCCGCGATATATCGATTTAGCAGGGCTTGGTACTCCTAATGTATTTTCCGTAAATAGCTTCGGATATTATGAGCTCCAAGATGTGTCCCCTTGAATAATGCCGACTACGATCGCGGTATGAACAACTTCCTACCATGGAAGGCGGATCCCAATGCCTTAGACCGTCCTACGATGCCATTCGGCAGACATTCGAGGAGGACTACAGCGCACCGCTAGCAACCCAACAGATCGCATTTCAGTTCAATTGGAACACTTGCTACTCAGCCTTTGAAGAAAACGTTATCAAGTACTATTCGCTAGAAGAACGGGCTCAGCTGATTTCACACATCTGTAGTGAATTATTTGATGCAGCGACCGATGTTGCTTCTCACGTGGAGGGGCTGGAGCGCGTCTTCTCGGGTCTACTCGAATGCCAATGGCGGCCCAAAGACCGGTCAGAAGTCGAGGTGATCATAAAGCACGTCGAGATGCTTCTGACGCGTCTGCCCCAAACTCCAGTGCTGCTCCCTGGCCCCCTGGGAGATTTACCCGAAGGTTACTTCTGGAACGACCAGAAGACATGGGAATCGCTCAAAGTCACCACTGTGGTCCACAAGAACTTGATTCGTTGCGCCATACTCCATGTAATCATAGGTACAGGAAGAGGAACTTTCGAATGGGACTTGCAGGAAGTCTTGAATCATGTTGGAGAACTCATTCAGCAATGTGTTTCCGTTTCGGCCAAGAGCGATACGCGCCAGCCCATATGGTTCCTCGTCAAGTGTTTCTTATGGTCGTTTTGGCAGCGTGCTCGAATTCTACAGTCCTACGGCATTTTGATCCAGCACTTACGGAGAGGCTACGCTCACGGCAACGAGAAGTATCACTGGATGCGCAATTTCCAGGTTGGCCAGAGCCTGTCAGTGAGAGCGTTGACTGAGGAAGCAGCAAAAGCATCGAAACCTTCCAACATGTGCGGCTGGAAGTTCGAACTTCTCAGGGGCGATACAAAGTGTCTAGGTCTTGACTTCAGGACGCTTTTCTGCCGTTTCAGGAAAGCGTTCCACTCAATGGCCGCTTCATGTCGTCGCGACTCCCCGGCGGCGTGTGACGGACACGATTGGCACGATTGTTTGAGATTCGACCGGTCAGAAACAGGTAATCAAACTATGCATGCCTGCTCCCAGCCTGATCAGTGTATCCAGGAGTCAAAGATCACATGGGACGAAGACTCCTACCTTAGTGTAGATGGTGCTAGGGCTGTATCCGTTTTCACGGCCAGCGATCATCTCACGTATTGCACCGCATCAGACCGGACACTAGCATTCTCGCACGTTTGGAGTCATGGCCAAGGAGGGCGGCCTCACGAGGGAATAAACAGATGCTTACATCAGAGATATATCAAGCTAGCAAAAAGTCTGGGGTGCGATAGCTATTGGATAGATTCTGCGTGCATGTGAGTATCTAGACAGAGGGCCTTGAATTTGCACATTGGTGGCGCAATATTCCAGGATAATCAACTTGGTTAGCTTGTTGCCTGCTGATACTCTCTTGTTAGCCCAGATGATGACGCTTTACGAAAAGAGGCTATCAACCACATTAACGATGTATTCTATCAGAGCAAGTATGTTCTGGTATGTGACCGAGAGCTCATGACGCTTGATGCGAGCAACTTGACGACCGAGCATTACGAGATGATCCTGACGGGGGTCCTCCTATCAGATTGGAACATTCGTGCGTGGACAATGCTCGAAGCGTTGAAGGGCCGAGAACACGTTGCAATTCTTTGTGGAGATGATACCGTTGTTAAATTCAGCGACGTTGTTCAGCATGTTTGTAACCACGGCAATCTCACAATTGCAGGATTCTGCCTGTTGCTGCCGCACATGCTCCATTCTCAACTTGAAGGAACCGTGAAAGGGAAGCTAGAGCACGAGATTGCTCCTAATGATATACCGTTGGAAAGCATCGGGTCTTGGCTTAGTCATAGGCCGGCCAGTCGGAAAGGGGATGATGTGCGGATATGGAGCCTTTGCTTGAATCAACACCGGACGCGGGTCAAAGATGTCAGAGAATTCTGGCAACAGCAGAAATCTGTCAACTCTGGATTCTTGCTATCAAGTTCAGACAGGCTTACAGATCCAGGGTTGAGCTGGGCGCCTGCCACCCCCTTTGCTCTTCCCGAAAAACGACAGGGCGGGCTGAGTATCGACCTTTTCTATCGACCTCTGGAAAGTGCCGATACTGAAGGGCTTTCAGTAACGCCGGATGGGATTTGGGGGAGGTGGTGGGTGTATAGGCACGATGTTAATCCTATGGCTAGAGTCAACAGGACCCGATTACTGCTTTCGAGGACAAACAAGGAGCTACGCAAAGTTCGATTGAATTTCGAGCTACGAGGCAAGAGTATGGCCCTTCTAAGACCGGTTTCAGTAAGTGTCGAAAGCCGACTTGACGGTGCGGAGAAGACACCTAGTGCTACGAAGTCGGGCATCCTGGTAGCTGTCTGCGACACAGACAAAATCGAAGTAAAATATAGCCCCTTCCCTTACGGGATTCGGCAGAGCTACCGATGGAGATGGCGCGGTGTGTACGAATGGCCGACCACGACACCAATGCCCCAGTTTACCGAAGTCCCTCAACTCTGGATTGGATGATGATTTCTGTTGTTCGAGGTCATAAAGGGCTAGAGGCCATGGAAAATAAACAGAAGAAAACACATATTCTTCGTCATGTCCACTTCGACCTATTCCGTGCAGTCCGAAATCCGTCCGACCATTGGGCGTGTCTCGATCGGACTCTTTCATCGTTGCTGCCGAACTCCCTTCGCCAGCACCCATGTGACCACCGAGTAGTTGACTTCATCCCGCAGACTTCTCTCGATAATTCAACCCAAGAAATCATCCAGCGTCTACCAAAAGTATCGATTATCCGGTACGCTTTCCTTTATATATAGACCTCCCATCTCCCTTAGATAGCTTCATAGTAGAATAAGACTTACATGCTTCTTCTTCATCTTTCACCCCTTTCATTAATATCCCCTAGTCTCTGACATTGACCTTCTTTGCGGAAGGCTGCGTAATTGAAGCTTGCAATGTAGGTTCTTAGTTGCACTAGGAGACTCGTCTGTAGCCTTGCTCATGGGAGCACGACGAGCACGGTTGGTCGCTAGCGACCTCTCCGAGCCGCCCCTTCAAATGAGGATGATATGGCCCACGGCGACGCCTGGTATTGACTATGCCGTAGTTGAGTTGGTTTATATAATAGTGTTGGTACGGGTTCGCGGAGTAGTTTCGGTGGGCAGACCCGCCCACCAGAACTAGAAGCCAGTTCTTGTCGTGGGAGGATTTAATCGGAAAGTATTGGGGTTTGAAGTAGTCGCAGCTAGTTAAGCAAGCATGTTGATGTCGACACGACTTTTCTTGGTAGGTGATGGTCGATATGTATCGCAGTTGTTGTCAATACATTGTCAGGATAGGATTTGAGACTGTTGCCCGAAAGATACCTGTTAGCAGAGCGCCGCAATGAGTTGGTAGCCTGATATTCTGTGTACTGACTTCGCAACTTTGATCTAGACTTGTCTGAGGTTTCAATGTGTTATCTGTGACGAGATAGTTAGAATTGTAAAATAAACGCTTATGAAGTGTTTGTGATAACAAGGGTGAATTCCTTGTCAGCCTCTCCGTTGTCCACGTTCACAGCTTTATATCACGGGCTTTATGGATGTAATAGGATTCCTCCGCATGGTACACCACGAGTAAAAGTACGTGAAAGAAGAGAAATGGCGCTTACCTATGAGGCACATCACTCGGTCACATCCCCCCTGTATTTTCTTCAAGTATCCGAGTGTTGCCATATGTTTTGTCGACCTTAATGTCTCATTAAGAGTACAAGGCGCCAAGGAGTATGGCGTCATGGCACAGACAACTCCTTTGTAGAAGCCTGTAAATGTGTGCTTTGATACAAATACAAGTCTAGCAAGTGTTGGTGGAACATGACTTCTTGGGGCTGGCATTCGAGAAAGCCGGGCCATGTTGTCACCAGGGCCGAGACTTGGGAATCAAGGTGTAACTCAGGTGACTCTGAATCGTTTCAGAGGCGTGCGTATCCAACTCAAAGACGGACTCGAAGTCGGACAGTTGAGATATAGAGAAATTAGTGTGAGTTCGTATAAAACTGTATTATAAGCCACGATATTGTTAGTCAGTCGATATTATACGTAGGGAAGGTATATGATCATGATGAACGTGATGTTTACTGACCGAGCTATTTAGTTGACCGAGTTGCCAAGTATGGGTATGGTTTGCTTTATGCCTTTGTGGTTGACATCTTATCTTTTGCGGCGTGGTAGGTCGGGAAAGTATGAGATGTTGAATCGGACAATAGAAAGCAAAGAAGGGGATGGTCGGGGTTGTCTACTGGAAGTTCATGTAGCTCCTGCCAGTATAGATAGCCCACGCAACTCGCTCTCGTCACTTGTTTCTCTGCTTTCCTCTTCGTCCTCCTTTTTGTTTTCCGTGTCGTCTGCCTTCCTTATCTCACGTGCATCGCCTTCCACGTGAAATCGTGCCGTATCGATCGGCATAGTTCTTGGGTATTTCTTTTTATTTCCTTCTGTTATTGTCGTTATTATAATAATGATATTATTATTATTATTTCGTTGTTGTTGTTATTAGTTGTAGGTTTGTTTCGATTCCGTAGGTTCCAATATAGGGGTTGAGGAGTATTGGAGCAAGGCCGCGGCGGCGCGACTTAGGGTACCACAGCCAACGCGGCAAATTTATCATGAAGGTGAGATTTTTATAAACCACCAGGTGTCCTGGCTTCGAAATGACTTCAAAAGTGTTTCGATGTAAGTATCAAGAGATCGGAGGCCAACAAGGAACTGGGGCACATCAGGCACGGCACGCCTCCCTGAATATGTTGGGTTAAAATGGCGGCCGACCCACAGTTTCCCTGGCCGCAGTAGACGTATCGTGATGTGCGCTTCCAATGTTCTACCTCTTTACGCCAGGCGCATCGAGAACTGACTCATTTGGTGGTGGCTTGGACTCTCCCAGACTTAAAGCAGTATAATGCATACTTTATCATATTCGTCTCCGTCGTCTTTTTCTTATTCTTCGTCTTCGTCTTCTATCCACTTGATTCCAAGCGCAGGTCTGGGGGTTATTGGAGCTCATAGGATATTTATGGTTGTTGTTGTTTACCATGGTAGTTATTGCTGTAGATGGCTACCATATGGAGCCTACGCGAGCTCAATATTATGCCGGGCTTCCAATTATACCTGGACAATATTGGTTCGGCAACACCATTGGCAATTGACCAGCCCGGATTGATTTGGGGTTTCGTGGATTGCGGAAGTGGCTAAATTGGAGAGGTTAGAAGATGGAAGACAAGAATGCTGTAAGGGGAAGAACAGATTGAAGACGAGAGAACTTACGGTTGGAAGAGATGGGGTACACCAGTTCACAGATAAGGTCGTCACGTCCACCCGCGGCCGTGGGTTGATACTTATGTATTGTGTGTTGTTATGATAATTCATGTTATGTTGGTCGTAAGGTCAATGTGTTGGCTTCAGACATTTGTTGATATTTCCCACCGCGGATATTTGTTGTTGGAACTCGCCATCTGTGGCTACTGTTGTTTTGAGAGCACCAGTGTGCTCAATGTGCATTTTCTTTTGAGCAGGTTAGCATCAACCTGTAGTTTTGTGCATCGTGGAGTTCTTACATTCCAAGGTTGGCATCATATTCTTTGCCTATGTGTTGTTGCTTGTCGACATCGAGGGAAAAGAAGACGACACGGGGTGGCGGCCCTCTTGGACGCTCATTATGGGCACCAAGTCCAAGGGACCCACGGACCAACTCCCGTAGGTAGTTGGGTAGTTGATTGTAAGCTCCTTTGCGAGGGATACTGGTGTTTGTTGAGTGTATCTTAGAATGTTATTGCGCAATGCGCTGAAGGGGAGCGAAGCAAACACATTCAGCATGGACGGAGGCCAAGCAGCGTCATCTCGTAGAATGCATGAAAAGTAGACCTGATGATTATCTTGTATGGGCAAGTATCGTCACGGTATGTTGGATGGACCTGTAAGCTTGTGTCCATCGGCGTGGCTGCAATATCTCAAGAGTCTAGACATAGCCTCTCTGTGCTATGCCTCGTGAAATGATGCAGGAGTCAGGCAGGTGAGGGAACATGAGATGTCGAATAGCAGTAGCCGGCGGAGATGGATATTGAGCTTATGCAGACGCATGGACAGGAGCAAATTGGGAAGTATGGCTTGCACGCACCTTGATTGCCGCGTCTGTACATCGTATGAGGTCAACTCATCCAACTAAGGCACGTTAGTGTATGGTACCTCCGAGTAGATCTACAGAGGGAGGAAGAAGAGAATTTTGAAGCACATAAATAGAGAAAGCTTACTTGTTCCCGTGCTGGCTGCTTTGGATGTTCTTAAAGGTGCATTTCTCTTCTGTCCTGTAGCACGAACTGTGAGTAAAGGCAATATGTCGATCTCTCATGACATGTAGATAATATTCGTGTGCTGGAGCTGGGTGTTCGATAAAGAGGGATAGTCAACGAAGCTGAGCAGGGATACAATCTCGTGCAATTTGTGAATCAGGAGATGATTGACAAGAAAACATGAAGCTTACAATTGGCAACTTCAATGGGTGTCTTGAAGATGAATCTGTTGAGGGCGATTTAATCAGACAGTTCCATCAATGTTGCTGATAGCTGTCGTTCATCAGCCGAAGAATGAATTTGGGCTGAAGGTGCCATGTACAGTTGAAAGAGATATGTTTGAAGAGAAATGGAATGATAAAGATGGGTGGGAAGGAATGGGTAACTTTAACGTAAATGTAAACGGAATGGGAAGAAATGTGATTTGAATTTATTGGCGCGTGTGTGTGTT
>JAOXNK010001168.1:0-15067 GCA_028566675.1 Hypoxylon intermedium
CGAAACTCTTGATCATCTACATTTCTAGGAAAATGCCATCCCTTATAATCCGTACACAAACATCTACACACCATGATATTCAAGTCAAAGCTAGATCTTAGTGCTTCCTTGCCAATTTCGACCAACCTCGAAGCCGTGCGCCAAAAAAGTACAAAACATACACCAAAGCAACAAGGCCAAATGATATAAATCCCAAAGTCGCCATCGCCCATGTAGCACTTAAGTTATCAAATAAGATGAGACCTGGGTCATTAGTGTTAGAATCAAGACAGAAAACGCTTTGCAGGCCAGACGTACCAAGATGGCAACAAGCAGCCGCAACCAGAAAGGAGGGTATCAGGAAAGCGGCTACCGCAGACGCTGCAACATGCGTATAGGCATCAGCGATGTAGCTGAGCGTGCTGAGCCAAAGGAGCGGGTCGCAGAACCCGAGAAACCCGCCAGCGATCACGGGGGACCAGAAGGTCACGGTACCGTCGTCCGTGAAGGCAAACCACAGAAGAGATATCGGAAACAACCAGATAACCACCAACGAAGTCAAGAATCTTGCTTCTGGTCGGCCGACGCCACCATTTCTGATACGGTCGCGCTTGTAAAACCAAGTCTGCACTGGCATGAAGGCGAACATGATAATAACGCTGACCACGAAATTGAGGTACGTCAAGTCGGCATCGAGATATCTGGTCTCGTCAGACTATGTGCCCTCCCACTACCAAGGCGGAAAGGAATAGTACTTACGATAACCCATTGTTAGTTACGAACACATCAAAGACTCCATCTAAGTACAGGAAGAGCAATCCATAGGTGAATCCATTGTAGAATCCCAAGAAAGTCACAATGGGCTCAGTCAGTAAGATGCGGAAGGCCATCGATGTGACGAACCGCATCTCTCGAAGAAGATCCACGCGTACCTCCCCAATGGCGAGCTCAGCTGGGTCGGTTGATTTGTGCTTCTTGGCCGCATCGCTGATCACTTTCCTCGGCAAGGTTTCCGGAACGAAGCATATGACGATAGTAAAGGCGCAGCCGATGATGACACTATTCCAAGTCAGATCCTGTTTCTAACCGACTCTTGAAAATAGGAGTTAATCAGGGGTGGACATAAGCTCACTTGATCCAAAAAATCCATGGCAGTCCCATATGAACATTCTCTACAATCAGTTCTCCGATTGGAGAGCCTATGCTTGGGCCAACATTGGCAGACACCAAGAACAACGCCATAGGCTGTCCAGCTCCGTCCGAGTCGCCAAAGAGATCTGCAATCGTGCCAGCTACGTTCGAGAGAGCTGTGCTCCCAGCGATTCCCGCGAGGAATTGGAAAATAATCAACATGGGCAAATTGACCGCCAACGCACTACCGATATTCAAGATCGCATAGAGTCCGATAGATGCCACGTAAGTCCATTTTCGTCCTCCTAAATCACTATTTTCAAACATCACTCAGCTTCGATGAACACTTCGGGGTCTCGTAGTTCTCAACATTCCAGGGGCAACATACGACAGCGGGCCTAGGAAAGCCGGTCCAACGGCGTTCCCTACGATGAACAAGCTTTGGCCCAGCGTCACGACCTGAATCGAGCCGCCATATTTCTCTTGGATTAGGGTCTCGGCGCTAACGTAAGCCGTGGTTGTCATGATAATGAAGATCTGGAGCAAGCAGTAGATAGTGACGATGGCCCATTTCTTCGGCGCTTTCCAGTGTATCGGATGAGATGCGTTACTGAAGTCGACCTTGTAAAGCACAGAAAGGGCTGCATCCGCACCCGTGTCAGGGGCGCTCGACGTCGGCGACGGGTCCTTCTCTGCCATCCTCGAGGAAAAGCCCACGAAGTCGTTGTTGGATACGGGTAAGAAGGAGTTCAGCTTTCAGATGAGGCTACAAGCTACGTGCTAGACTACGTACCTACATATAGCACCCGCTACCATCAGAGCGGATACAGATAACCTGCAACTCCCACTCGTCCATGAACGATTTGATCGGTATCTGATTAATAGGGTGGGATTTATGACGAATCTGGCATAACCAGATACTACATGAGCTTATCGTTGCGATGTTGCATGGTTTGGACTAGGGTTGATTCCCTGCGTAATGCTACTTGAATCCACAGATCAAGTGGGTTTCGGATTGAGGCGTCGATTCCCGTCCACATATTTCGGGTTTGGTTTCCTTTTCAACATTCGTCGGCTCTGGGCTCGGGTAGATTGCGTGCGGGAATGTCCCATTCCCTGGGTAATTAGCAGAGGCAATTGATAATTAGATGCCCCCCCACCGGAGATGTATGTATATTGAGCCATGCCACTTTAAGAAGCAGAATTGCCGAGTTGCTCTCGATGATGAACAATACTCAGGTTTCTAGGGTTTGTTTGCCTTAATATACTTTATAACCCGGAGGCCCTCCAATCGAAACGGAGAGGTACTAGTTTTGTATCTTTTTTTCCCTCTCTTTCTCTTTTGACTTCCTGTCTCATGCATATCTAAACTCGTAAATCCTTGTACCAAACACACTTACTATCAACTCAATAACTTAGGAGTTGCTGATTCACTCTGTTTCGGCTAACCATTCTCGGTGGCTATTAGATAGTTATACTACCTTCATACTGGATCTTATGTTCCCGAAACGCAGACAATAATTTCACTGTGATGTCGATCTTGTTACTCTTTTGACCGGTTATTTTGCAGTTGATTATTCATTTGTTCAGGTGTGGCAATGCCTGCACGCCTACCACAATTACGATCAAAGAAATTACAGGACTATAATCAACTATAGACTTTGATAGTTTATAATAGTAGTTTGCAATGCTAATGTAGTAAATAACTTAAGTACTTGTACTATTCCGTCTCTAGTAGCAGCACTTATGATTGATAAGGCTTATTGCCTACACTAGTCTTCAGATGACATTCATGAGAATGGACGAGAACTTCGCACAGGTATCATGACTAAACACCCAATTCGGCCGATTTGCGCTCAGTTTGCAAATTGTCCGTCGCAGACCATTCTAGACACCGCCAAGCCGGCGAGCACCGGCATGCGCCGGACAACTACATTCGGAAGGCGTTGGAGAAAGCGGCTTATTTTAGATCAACTATAACAAAATAGTAAAATTGTCGAGTTGGAATATAACAATATGATTACCTAGTCAACAACTGCTTTGAATATCATAATGTCCAATCTAATCAATTTCATTATTTGTTTTCAAACTACTACTCTATTAGTTAAGAAATGAAATCGGAACTTGCCAAGCTTCACGATACTCGATACTCGCTACTCGGATGAATTCGGTTCTTCCTGCCCCGACGCCCTTCCAGTAACACGGCGCCGAAAAACGTCCGCTTTCGCCGAAAGGGCGTGAGTCTGAAACAGTTGTGCTAATTATAGTTATTGCCAGAGTGCGCAAATCAGTCGACGAAAATGCCAATGAACCAAAGTCTTGAAGATTATATAAAGCCCAGCTGATCTAACGTCAGATTATTAATTTAAACTACGGTCTTGCTACTTTCCATCCAGAATCAACTTCGCCGAGTTATTCCTTGGCGTCTTCTCAATCAGAGCTGCCGCCTAGCACCCTCTTTTTCAAAAATATCTATAAACGAGAAAATGAGCAGCAAGTCTTCGGCTAGAATTGAGCTTGTCCCTTGGGACCCCGCTTCGGAGGAGCATTACAAGCGGATGCTGCAGCAGCGGATCAACTGCGGATGGATGGAGGAACTGGTCGACCTGTGGAGGAAGAGGGAGCAAGAGGGGACTAGGAACATATACTGGATTGTATGTGGCACTCCTGCCATCCACGAGTTGACTAGCCATAGTTCACTGTTAGAAGTCAAGGTTGAGATGCTGACACTCCAGGCAGGTTCTGGCAGACGACCACCCAGGCCGGGACGAGCAGCTCGCCAAACACACGGAACGATACCCAAATGTAAGTGTCTTTTCTTTCAATTTGACACTAGCTCTTCTTATTACCTGACATCTATACTAGGAAGCTACTCCTCTTCTAGACACTACACCAACGTTCTTGAAGCAGCCCCGCAAGGCATCCCAGCGCCCATTCATCCCTATCGGGCATATCGGACTAAGTGTTCGTCCCGGCGACGAGGTGGAACTCGGGGACCCCTCCCCGGTTGCCTGGATGGGCCCGCTCTACATATCGTGGGCCCTCCAAAACGCCGGGCTCGGACAAGCGACGATGCAGGTAGTCGAGTCGATGTCAGCAAGCCCCAAGATCAACGTAGACCTGATCGCGCTCGACGCAATACCCGAGAAGTACCAGTTCTCCCCGGCCATCCTAGACGAGCATTATCTGCCCAAAGGAAACCGACCCTCTGTAAGTCTTTTCTTTTCATCCACACCCAAAAGGTGCGAGTACGGGAATGCATGGCAGGAAATATCTCTGGAAACGCGGGTTTGCTAAGTCGGCATCAGATCTCCAACGAGGCCTGGTATCGGAAGCAGGGCTACGAAGACTACTACACCAACCCGCAGGCTTACACGTACATCGACCAAGAGACGGGTGAAACGAAGCCTATGCCCACCATCTTCTTCAAGAAGAGCCTGAAGAAATGACGAGATGGCTCATGAGCGGGTTCCGGCTCCATTCTCTGTCACTGCTGTTGGATGTGGCCCGGGCCATATTTTCGAGCACGTTCCTATTTTGAGAGATTTCTGCTTTCAACTGTTATAGACGAGACCAAGTTCTCGAATTCGAGCAGGACTATTTATTGATTTCATTGACACGTATGGCCTGCAGAGTGGGCAGGCGGCTTGTAAAGGGGGAACACAGTCGTCCTTACAATTTTCACATTTCTTCGCTTTCTCTCCCCCAGGCAACTGATCAATCGGCGCTCGATGTCAAGCGGAGACGCTATATATAACTGTTGCGGGCCATTATATATTGTAGAATATAGTTCTCTATTTAGTCATTTCGATTACCTATGGGAGGTAGTATCAGATCAGATACGTATAGTGCCACTGATCATTGACCTAAGTGTCGAGACCCCGTTAGAATTATACCTTGAGAACAACCCAGGTTGCTCGCACATTGATTATATAACTGCCCGCTACAACGTCGTCGAAATAAGCATTACCATCTCAGCAGGCAAGATTCGTGCTAAAGTTGAGTTGAGTGCAGACTACGACGTAGCGCTAACTGAGTTATTACCCAAAGCGTCAACTCCCGTTAACTCTCTTAGCCATGATTGGATCCCGAGCCAACTGCCAATTAGGCTTAACGAACTTAAACGATGCCGAGTGCTATTGGCTGAACAGTCAGCTACAATAGAAATCTCCTGAGGGCGATTACTACCGATTATTACAGCCCTTTAAAGTGCTATCTCCGGCAAATCCGATTAAAACCAAGCATACCTATACAGTGCATACATAATGAGCTCTTCAATGATACGATACCCGGCTCACCCGGGGCGGTAATCCACTCTCATTTATAGACGTCGATTCGTCTCCCTGCTAAACAGTATCTATGGCAACAATTATCGAGCAAGAGAAGTAAAGTCAATGCATCGAGCCACAAAGAGAATTCGTTTCCATCATCAAACTTTGCAAATCAATGATTCCGTAGCAATAGACTGCAATTAACTCCTCGAATACACAATCCATGCGTGGGTAAAATGCTATGGTTCCATCCAGTTTTTGTCCTTTCAACGCCTAGCTTGGTAAATGCATATTCTGGCACCTAGAGAAAAGTTGGTTACGATGAAATTAGGCGCTTTATTTCATGGGCTGCAGTTTCCGCAGCGCCTTCGGCAGCACCGGCGACGTCGTGGGGGTTCGGAAAGAAGAAAGCGGCGACGGCAATGGCGATATACATGATAACGCACAAGAAACCTTCCAGGTAGTCGCTCTTCTGATCCCTCAAGAAGTTACCGACGGTAATTACGGCGAGGATCAACATGACGATATCGAATATGTCGAAGTTGAGGTCCATCGGAAGCCTGGAACCCCATCCTACAATGACGACCAGTGGTGCGTTGAGCATGGCAGTTTGAATCGTAGCGCCGATACAGTGGGACAAGGCGAAGTTGATCTGGTTGTCCCAAGCCTCATCAATGGCTGTCAGGTGTTCGGCAGCCTTCTCGACTAGGGGGACTAAAATCAAGCCCATGAACGGGTCGGAAATGTGGTTTGATTCCACGATGGCCGGGATCTCCTGGACTAGCGCGATGGCGAGCAATGTGACAAGTGCCACAGAAATCGCGAGCGCGATGATGCATTCGGTCATTGTCAACTTGGCCTTCGCCAGATCCTTGTGGCCATCCTCATCTCGATGCTCGTCATGCTCGAAAACAGCGTCGTAGATACCATGGTGAGTGTGCATCTGGAAGAAGATGAAAACGCCGTATGCGATAAGCAGGAGAACTGAGATAATACGAGAGATGTTAAGGACCCTGTCGTCGATCTCTACTGTGCCAAGGTTGTATCCGGTACTAAGAATGGATTGCTGGAAAACCGTGGGAATGGCCAGGCCGAGTGCACTGGGGATATGTTAGCTATTACAAGCATTCTGGGGTCGGATAGCTGGTATCATAGAAACATACGCAATGAGTAGCAGGTTTGAACCAACTTCACTGATGGCGGCATCGAAAGTGGCCTCTTCTCGTCGCAGTCCGGCAGCGAAGAAACAGAGTCCCAAGCACAGCAGCATATTCGCCAAGATGGAGCCCAGGATAGCAGCGCGTATGACATAATATTGGCGACTGACAAGCAGGACCATGAACAGAATAATCTCGACCACCGAACCAATCGTTGTCTCGAGCAGAACACCAAGCATATGGGGCATTTTTCTTGCTAGCTCTTGGCCAGCGAAACCGATAAGGTTTGCGCATGGCACCATGGCAATGTAGGCCAAGACGAACCTGAGTACGTGACTCTCATCGTAGCGGGTCATGTAGTGGACAGCGAGGGCGGCGGGCACGACAGGCCAGAGAATATTGACAGCCCTCGAGAGCCAGCTGGTAGATCTCCAGGTAATGGACAGGAATTGGAGAGGATGTAAGCCTCTTCGACCAGATTCTCCGGCGGACTTAATTCGTACAAGACCCTGCTTCCTGCCATTGGTGCCGTTCTCGATCTGCTGTCGATTCGAGGGTAGTGCTGGATCGCGTTCGCTGGTATGGGAGCGTCGCGGGGCCTTTTCGCGATCCCTACGGACACCATTTCTGGGTGCCATTATGCAATGGAGTGACCACGACCTCAACACCTAGGTAGGTAGGTATTGTAGGGAAATCGATGAGTAGAATGAAAAGTGAGGAATGGAGTAGGAAGTGGTGAGAAAAAGAACAAAAAAGAAAGATAGGTAGAATTCAGACAAACATAGTTAGGGCAGTTCTTATCCCAAGGTTCTGGTTCCAATGCAATGGAGCAAAGAAGTAAGGAAGGAGTAAGACAACGGGAAGGAACCCTGATTAAGAATGATCTGGGAGACTGCGCCAATCACCGGGGTGACAATGATTCTGTGTTGTCACTGCCAAGTGCCAAGACGATATAAGAGACACGAAGCTGCGACGGGGCTTGCGCTTCTCGGTACACTAGCCCAACGAACCTGTTTTTTTGAGGAAATACAAAGAACAGGACAGTATTCCGTAGGTGTACTATGTTTCACAATTGGCATAATTACCGAGTCAGAAAATCTAGATCTTTACCCTATAATTTCACTCAGACTACGGAATACTAGTACTATTCTTGAATTATTTGGTTTGGCGGCTGGAGAAACCCTCAGGTACATACCTGGTACCCCATCCATGCAATTAACGACCCCTGAATTCGTCCCAGCGTGTAGCTTGCACCACTGCGCTAAACTAGCGTTCATCTCCAGGCCAGAGTTTGGCGTAGTTTGGCGGGTACGTCACGCTGCATTGTTGGTCGCATCGTAGATTCATAGGGACAATTCTAGCCCTCTCTGCCCCTGTCCCTCCTCCCCGTGGGGCGGGCTGCCTCAGTTCCCAACATTGAAAACATCTCGCATTCTACAGATTATCAAACCACGATATGCTTTTAGTATCAGAGAGATGAGGATAGGTACTGCGACTTGCCATGCCACTGCATCCCTATCAATAGCAATAGCTTGACAGCACTACTATCGGCACTACACCGCATCATATACATATACATAAGCTGATAAGGTAATCCTCATATGATCGACTTGGGCCAATCCACTGCACCGCCGACATGATCCGCCAGTCCGCGACCCCTAACCAGATAAAAATTCAATTCGGGTCTTAGAATATTGGCCGAGGCTTGCCTACTCGGTCTCACCACCTGCATCAAGTCCAACTACATAGAATATATTCGCATCTTTACGCGCCAAGCTGTGCCGCACGTCTGCGTAAGCCTAACCGGCGACGGAGATCGCAATACCTTACCCTAGCACCATCGTATTATAAATAGATTCGATCATCGTCCTTACTCCCCCACATCAGATTAAGTCGAGAGCTCGACAACTCAAGGGGCGCGTCGCATTCATAAAGCAGAATGATTCTCACGCAGGAGATGGACCGTCTGTCCTGGTATTTATCGGTTAGATGTGAATCGGTGCCTCATGATCATGAGATATACTTACTTACAGTGCGTGACTAATAGCTCAACTCATGGGTTCTTAAGAGGTTTTTTTTTATAGACTTGACGGTAGTGCTTTGAGGCTATGACGAGTGTAATAGTTTACAAACATGCGATGCCTAGTTACAAGTATCTAACATTTATCCATTAGCAATATAGAGGGGCTTTTGGATATGATTTGCTGATAAAGTCAGAACCTGAAATAATCTCGAAGAAGATTTCAACGTTAGTGATTCTAGAAGCCATTTCCGTTGGCCCCCTCGCCAGCCTTTGAATCCAGCCCTGCAGTTCTGTGTTGCGTGTGGCTAGTGTGGCTAAGGCAGTGCTGCCCCCATTCCAGTTGTACATACGTACCAAGACGGTAATAGGAAAAGTATTTGACCGAGATTTTATTCGTATTGCTCTTATTTATTATCAAGGATCTTTTCACTCTCCATCTTTGATTTAGTAAACCATTCTTTCATTAACAATCTCATAATAGAACTATGGCTAAAAGTAAAGACGAAAATCCTGCCGAGAAGGCAAGACGAGTTATGCTTAGTGTTTCATGTAAACATCAACTTTGGGCCAAAGCTTGGAATACACCGACTGAGGTCATTCAGGCTGCGCTTGAAGTCTTGAAAACAGAAAATTTAATGATTCTCGACACGGACAAACTACCTGACGCTAGGTTCATTGTGAAAGAGCGCTGGCCCCCACGAACATACATCGTCTTCGACATTTTCCACACAACATACGATCCAGAAACAGCACATATCGCCGACCAAAATAACCTCCCAGTTCTTGTGGTTTACTTTAGCGACAAAGTCAAAGCAATGCAGGCGCCAAAACCACTAGAAGATAAAGTCAATGAAGAGATTCGGGACATTCATGACAAGACAGGACTGGGGAGCCAGCCGCCATTTGAAGTTGACCACATGAATGGCAATATTCCGACCTATCCACGCCCACGAAGCATCCACTGATGATCGTCTCATACAAACTTTGCATCTGAAACATAATATAAATTCCGTTACAAACTGGCCTTTGAGTAGTGCGATTTGTGTGGATATCTATGTCTACTACCTCCTAGCTGAATGTGTCTTTACTGAGGTAAATGTTGACTGCCAACTCAAATGTCACGTACGTGATCATCGCTTACATATTCCAGCAGCGTACCGTAGCGGATACATGGCCTTAATATACCAGAGAGCTAAGCAAAAGGATGTCTAAAGTTCATTTCATGTTTTCCTCCTTCTTCCGGTCCTGAAGTCCGAAATCTGTTTTCAGATCTTGGCGCATGACCAATTCTTTCTCAAGGAATACGACCAAAAAGGAGACCCCGGCAAAGACGATACCTATTTGCCATACTCGTTGTAAACTCATGTTATATACCCCGATAACTTGATCGCGTATCGCGTCACTCTCGCCGTTTGCGACTGACGCAGAGACCTTGGCGTAGGCTTGACCGTTGGCCAAGCTATCACGCACTTGCGGATCTTGGATGCGGTATATAAGCTGCGCGAAACGGTCGTTGAAAATAGCGGCTGGGATGGCAGCACCCCAGATTGTCCCAAAGCTGCGAATGAAAGACCAAGCGCCTGTGCTAGATGCCGTATCATCATCGCTCAACTCCACCTGCACCGCGGAAAGGAGGCAGGGGATAGGACTAGTAAGCCCCAGTGCAAGAATCAATTGCAGTATAACCCACACTGCGGTATGTGAGTTCCTGTCTAGTATAGAGCATAAGCCGAAGCCAAGGGTACACAATGCAAACCCGGCCATGTGGATAAGTCGGTAACGACCAGTTTTGGACATGATACCCCCTGCAATTCCAGCACCGACGGGAAACATGATAACCGTCGGCAGAAGCCAGATGCCTGAATCTTGTGGTGAGCCTCCCCGCACGGCTTGGAAGTAGATGGGAAAGACGAAGACTACCCATATGATAAGCAAGGAGTTGGTGAATGTGAGAAAGAAAGCCGCGGCGGAAGTACGCTTCTTGAAAAATCGAAGGGGGATCAACGGTTCTCGACATTGTGGCATGGCTTCCCAGAGAACGAAGAGGCCTAGGCCTGCGTGACCAGCTGTCAGCCCAGCTATCGTGGCGGGATCCGACCATGGTTTTGATGTACCGCCGTAGGCAAGGGCGTATAGGATGGCAACTGTCGACGCGACAACTATGATAGTGCCGACCCAGTCGATTCGCCGTATTCGCTCGAGTGAAGTTCCCTCTTGCCGGTGCGACAACTTCAACCAGACCAGAGCAATGGCAATACTGGTGCCTCCAATGGGAAGGTTGAGATACCAGACCCATCTCCAGGCGCCAGCCTTGGCCAGCGCACCGCCGAATAATGGGCTCAGACCGGAGATGGTGGTGGCACCACCCAGGATTATCCCGATATATTTGCCACGCTCTCGAAGTGGCACGAGGTCGCATACGATGAGTTCGGCCATGACACTTATGCCGCCTGCTCCCACGCCTTGGATTCCCCGGCCAGCGATTAGCATGTCGCCGTTTGACGCGCCGCCGCAAAGACCACTACCTAGGACGAAGAGGGATACGGTGCAGATGAATACCCATCGACGACCCCAGAGGTCGGATAGCTGGGCGAAAAGGGGTTGAAAGGCTGCACTTGTCAGGAAGTAAATGTTGGTCACCCAGATGTAGTTTGGGCCCAGATTCAACTCTTGCACAATGGTAGGCAGCGCCGTCGTGACCACGCCACTGTCCAGCGTCCCTACGATTGCTGCTAGCGTCAAGGCGATGATCACCATCCAGAAATCTAGGCCGTGATGTACAACTTCGGCCGGTGGACCATCTTCTCGCACGCCCTCCGGGGTCTCGGATACACCAGACTGTATATCGATCTGTTTGGCATGGTCGGTGGCCATCGTGACCTATAGAGTTGAGCTGTGGTAAATGCTTGGTGTAGTAAGCTCTATTTTTTCAAAAAGGGATGACATAGGGACCCAGGCGTCTGGGTCTGGTTACTAACTGCAGTAAACAGATTGTCCTGCACTAACACCAACCAACAATGATCCAATCCGCTTGGCTTTGTCGGGTAGTTGAGCTGCACCCGTGACCTGGAAGCAGGCCTACCCTGTACAGCGTTGGAAGAAGAAAAAGGCTCCAACATCCCTAAATCAAACTAAATTGCATCCGTACACTATTTTCGGTTGACGACAAACGATGATGGTAGTCATTTACCTCGTTGCCGTTGCCGTAGTAGCGGCATTGTTTCTTCGAAGACGACTTCTCGCGACGTCGAAGCTTGACATTCCTTATGTGCGGTTCGAGGGGGACAATTCCCTAGCTAAATATACGCCTGGGTACCAGAGTCTCATGAATCGGGGATATACTCAAGTGCTCAACCCCGTCCTGTCGCCAAATACCAATGTCTAAGTCGCGCTGACTACGTCGATAGTACAATAAGAATGGGTTGCCCTTTTGTATTCGAAACCCCTCCGACGAGAGCCGGCCTTTGGTCATTCTTCCAATGAAGTACCTACCCGAAGTTCGACATGCGCCCCAAAGCAAGTTGAGCTTCCCGGACTTCCTAGAGAATGTGGGTGTTGATTCTACCCCGTGACAGTAAAATAGAAGGGCCTTTATGGTTCTGACCTTTCTACAGAGCAATCTCCTCCAGGTAGTTGGCGGTCCCGACATGAACTTCGAGGTGACCCGTATGGCTAGGTTGAATGTTAATCGGTCGCTAAGTCTGTCCCCCTCGACAGGAATGTACGATTACTCCTACGGAAGAGCTGATATGAAGTAACCAAGACTACATGGTGCAAACGCTCCACGAAGAATGCGTATTTGCTTGGACCAAGGTTATGCCTTCATGCGAAGGTAATTGGCATCGTATCATGTCCCAGAAGTTCATGTACTAAAGGTTTAATACTGTAACAATCAGATTGGACTCCGATACAGCCCATACCTATTCTCAACGAGCTATTTGCAAGAATTGCGGCTCGTATCATGACAGGCCCGGAGCTCTGTCGGGATGAGAAATGGATAAAACTAGCACTTTCGTACACCGACGTTACCGTGAAGGCAATCAGGGGCGTGAGAGCCAGATATCCACCGTCGCTACGGTTTTTGGCACGATATATTGACGCGAACACACGATCTGTTCGTAGGCTTCGCCGTGTCGCCGCCAACATGCTTCGCCCCTTGCTCGAAGCTCGTACGAGCGAACTCACCTCGAATTCGAAGGATGGGGCCTCGGAATACGACGATGCCATAAAGTGGCTGGCTGACGCGTACAAAGCCAGAAGAAAGACATTATCGGCCGATCAGCTAGCTCAGGATGAGTTCATTTTGAACGTCGCTTCCATTTCAAGCGCCTCTGCAGCTGCCACCTCGATCATTTACGACTTTATTGACCATCCCGATGTGCTGGAAGAAATCAGAGAAGAGATTGCAAAAGTCTCCAAGGAGCACGGCACTTGGACACGCCAATCTTTGGGGGCGCTGTGGCTTCTTGACAGTTTCATGAAGGAAAGCATGCGCCTTCATACGTTACAGCAACGTAAGTACTTTCCAGTGTCAGCCAAACCATACACTCAATAACATACACTACTCTACTCCTTCTGGTGACTAATTTATCTATTGAAGTTACTGTCCAGCGAACGGCTCTGGTACCTTGGGCTTTCAAGGACGGTTTCAGTTTACCCGCTGGGACTTATATATCATTTGCCAGCCAGCAGCTGAACCTCGACAACGACGTCTACCCATCTGCCACATCGTTTGATGCCAAACGCTTCCTTCGTATGCGCCAAGAACTAGACCCTAATAAATTCCACTTCGCGTCAGTATCGGACGACTACATCACATTTGGAGCCGGCTTTCACGCTTGTCCTGGGCGATTCCTTGCGCAGGATATCTTGAAACTTATGTTTATCCAGCTCTTGACTCGATACGACTTTAAGCTGTCCGGGGATGTTCAGGCTCGACCTCCAGACATGGCATACAACTTCTCGAACATGCCGAATATGGCAACGCAGATTCTGCTTAAGAAAAGAACGGTCAGACTACAAGGAAGGGAGCGGCGTAGTCAAATGTTGATATAGGTACTAAGTTGTCTTTCACTTTCAAAATACGCTTCGTTACTGAGTTATTGTAATAGTTAAACTAGCCTGATATCACACAAGCCTCTACCGAGAAGCTAGGCGGAGGAACCAGAAGGGTTCTACGGTGCAGCACACTTACCCCTCAAGGAAGTACTCCAGTAACATGTAGGAGATTTATCACCAAAGTGTTGCTGTCATAAACATGAGCTAGTGAGGTCATTGTGACGATTTTTGAACCAACTGTTGGATGCAGGATAGCCATCACTCCGTAGCATACTCTGTATTCCTGTCTATAGAGTCGGGGAATTATTGTCCGATACATTAGTTTCATGCCGACCCAGCTCTGTCACTTCTCTGTGTGATCAGCGTTTATTTCAAGTATATGGTGCCGTAGCTCTCTTCGTATTCCCTACCCAAAAAGCATAATGGAATTAGCGGTGGACCAGCTTCACGTTTTGGCGACGCAGGCTGATAGTGCCAAGAGGCACAAGATCATCGACTTTATGCGTGATCTACCGATGAAGCTCGAGAATGACCTACTTGATGCTGCTGGACTAAAGATTAACAATGTACCTACGTCCCTCGACGCCAGGATTCAATCATTCAGGTTGTTCCGAAATAGTTCAATGAATGAGCTAAGCTATTGTTCGCCTTCGATAGGAGTCGGAATTTATGATGAATAAAAGTTTACGTACCTCCACGTAAAGTCGCAGTTGATTTTTCGCTACATAGGAAGCCTTTAAAGTCGTTATGCACATCTCAGGGGAGACTGGAAAGAGATGGTGTACGCTGGTCATCTCATACCTATCTGTTAGGGACATTAAGATCCCTGAGTAGGCACCTAGGTAGGTAGGTACTAATCAGAAGTTGACATTGGCTCAAACCTGCTACTTACTAACTCGACATTGCCCTTTCCCCTTATTTTCTTGTTTAACCAAAGTCCTGCGGCATGCGCTTCCATGTTAGGGGGGTATTGGCAAAAACCAGATCCTCTTCCTAGAAAGTTCCAAGTCGCGAGCCACACATCCGAGTATCCTCTCCTTTTTTTTTTCCCTTCCTAAACGCCACCAAAGACCAAAAGGCTTTGTATATTGACTTTGCCAAAGCCACGCCGGCGCAACAGTTCCCGGCCGCGGTGAACAGGAAACTCGGCCACAACCATGACGCTGACATCCTCAGCACGGATGCCAGCTACATCTAGGAGCTGTAGCACCGCGCAAAGAGTCTTCCCCGTGGCAAGCACATCGTCCACCACCACCACCGTCGCGCCTCTGGGGATCACATCCCGCTCCATCTCCATCCTCTTCTCTCGTGAATTATCAGGTGCGCAAGACGAGATGTGCGATGGAGAATTGCCGACGGAAACGGTGGGTGGGGGGAGTTTGCCGGCTGCGCGAATCAGTGCTAGGGGTTTGTTGGCCTGTGCGGCAAACGCCGACGCGTAGATGAAG
>JAOXNK010001176.1:0-15000 GCA_028566675.1 Hypoxylon intermedium
CTCTTCCGTTTCCTTAAAGCCTTAAATTCTGATTGTTTTTTTTTTTTTTTTTTTGCTTTTTGAATAGTTGTCTCGTTAATCCACTGTTAAGTGTGCTACTGAGAGGCTACATCTGCGACTATGCGAGGCGCGGTTACGAATGCCGTCAAGTCCAACATGGTCTCATTAAAAGCTATATAAAAAACCAAGCTTCCAAGCTTCCAACTCAAAACATCTCGAACAAAGTAAACAGATGGGCGCCGGAGGCATGCTAAAGTCAAGTTAACGGGGCAAATGACCAGCAGCCTTTCTGCGTCGGTGTACTTGATTACACAATCTCGTTAGTTGCTATCGGCCTTTCGATCCGATACAGCGTCTTTGCAGTATTAAAATACGCCTCGTATTCAACATCTTCACCCCCCTCATCCACTTCATAGAGATAGTGGCCACCAGCTTGGCCTCCCAGAAAAGAGAATCCATGTGAGTGCTCCAGCTTAAGGTCCATGGCCTTTCCTGGGTCTGCAGAATGTAGGGTACACAAGCACTTGATGGGAGCGTTAAAATCGTGGTATGTGACCCATTCACGAAGATGGCGGAGATCTTTGAAGGGCAATTCTGGTTCAGCTGGGAAGTTGGGAATGGCGTGGTAGTGCGTGCGGCCCGACTTGATGAGGAAAACTCCTCCGAGACTGACAATTCGCGAATCGCCGTAGGTCGCGTGCAGTGCTTTTCGGATGCACTCGGTAAAGCTCTTTTCGGGTCCCTTTCGTTTCCTCGCCGTGATCCTAAGAACTGGGCCTGGCTCGCCGAGGGACCCATAAAGGTTGACTGTTAACGCGCAGTCCACAGATGGGCTCTTCTCGACGCTCACGGTGCCCGTGTCGGAGCAGAACTTGATCAACATTGTCCGATTATCCACGTTGTCAAACCCGTCCTGCCAACGGAGATTGGCCGCAAGCTCGCTGTTCTGGCCGATGACGTGAAAAGGGCCGCCCCCAGCTCCAATCAGACTCCCTTTCTCTTGGCTCATTTCCATAGCTTTGGCAATATCAATCATGGAATAAATCGTGTCGAGTCGCGGACGGGGAAAGATGTTCGCCCGGCCGCCCACGTCGGCAATCTTTTCCTCGCCCGAGAGGCCTTCCAGAGCAAGTTGGAATGGTGCTTCTCGTAGATCGGGACACGGGACGACGCCTATTGTTATATCATGGTAACTGGCTGCAAGCGGACCTTTCAACTTTTCAGCCAGTTCGTGGAGGCCAGGTGGTGAAAGCGAATTCTTTTCTGTACGCATCATGTTTGTCTGGTTTCGTTTAGTAGATGTCAATGTGAGTTATAGGGTACGTAGGTAGGATACAAACTGACTGATAGACACAGCTTTCCCCCGCTCCGCCATCAAGCCACATGACGAGTTACTCCGACGCCTGAATTAAAGCCAGGTACCTTGGGCCAGGGGCCTTTTATGGCGGACGGCAATGAGACAAACTTTGGTCGTATTTCACAAGTATACAAAAGGCACCCTTAGGTGCTTGCACCGGATATCAATGACTACCTAGGTAATATAATAGCTGTAACGATTTATTTTCTTTGTTACTAAAATTTAAATCTACTGCAATGTAAACAACCCTTAGTTATATGATATGAAGCTTAAGTTTGCTGCTATGTAAACAACCCTGATACAATATGAAGCTTGAATTTACTGCAATGTAAACTCCTCTTACACGATATGAATCTTAAAACTACTGCAATATAAACAACCCTTAACTACACAATAAGAAGCTCAAAGAAATCGAGCGGTCAGGCCGTCTTTCGCCCACTGTGGTCGTGGGAGACCGGGATAGTTTAGAGATGCTAAAAGTTTCCTTACAAGCCGATTAAATGTAGAGGAACCTTGAATTGGAAAAGTAGCAGCAGTTTCGGCTTGCGTGGCAAGCCCGGGTGCGTTGTTAAAGCGAAGGACGGAGAATAGCAAAACATACAATGTTGGCAATGCTCGTAGTCTAAAGCCCGCCGCCGCTATGGGCGACTCTACAAAGGCCACCCTGAGGTGTCCTGCCATCTTGTTAATCCTAGAAAAAGTCAGCGCGTTGTTTACTTCTTGCTCGATCAACTTACCATTCGCCGAGTTCCATTACCCATGCCATAACTTGGAAGAGGGACTGAGACCATGTTGGCTGGCCCTTCGCGTTCGGGTTGTCTGGTGTAGTGCGAGCGAAATGCAGCATTTGCATAAAACCCTCGTGACAAACGTGCCGACACGGCGTCTGGGCATAGCGAGGCACAGTACGACCATAGTTTGTAAGACCCCCGAAGATGGGACCGCTGCGATAAATCAGTACTTTGCACCAAGAGTCACGACGGGAGATGTTACCTACAATAAAGCGTATCGGGGACCCGTGTTAGCCGCAAAGGTGTTGCCCGCTGGGTCTCCCTGCCACCAATTACGAACAGCTGCCCATCGATTTGCCTGCTGTGGAATGTTGGCACCCCTACAATCCGATTAGTATTGGAATTTGCCAAGCTGTCAAAAGATGATACTTACGTGTCGTGCCACCACATTTCGTCGTACTCGCGGTCCCAGTACGCCATTGAAAACACGTCGGTTTTGCGGTTGTTGCTGTTAGCTTGCTTATGCTGAAAAATGAAGGCCACGTAACGGTAACGAGGAAGAATGTTTGGGACCCGTCGGTTCCTCTGTATAGACATCTGTACCCATGGGGCTTGCAAATCATCGAGAACCATATCTGGAAAATCAAGACTGCCGCGCTTCGAGGGGTCGATTAGTTTGGGATAGCAGTAGACCCAAGCGCTATTTAAACGATTATCGTCAGTCCGGTTATTGTAGAGGTTTAGCGCCAACGGCACATGCGTGGGCGCAGTAAAGGCTTCTGCAGGTCTGCGGAGTTTATCAAAAACGCTCCTTAGCTGATCGAATTGTGTGTTGGTGAGAACGGGTATAGCATCATCGCCCCCTGGCGGAGCAAGGGCGTTGTTGAAGGGGGCGGGCCTATTCCAGACAGGGATTTGAGCCATGATGAATTGCTATTATGGTGTTGATGACTATGGTGTTGATGACTATGGTGTTGATGACTATGCTGCTGATGACTATTGTGGTGATAACCAAAAGAAGACATGTACGAAGGCCGCTAGTTTTATAGTTGCCCTCACGACTCTCCTTGTTTTGACTCGATAGTACAATGGGCTTGCAACAAAAATCGTTTGCTTTCAAGAGATACACAAGAAATCTTAAACAATGCTCTTGATTATTCCTCGAGCGACAATGTCAAGAAGCCAGACAAAGAGACAAGAGAAGGCTACAATGGTCTTGTTTTCTTATTGTAGCCCGCCATCTGGCATTCATTTGCTTTTGCGGAAGCGACGTTCTTTGACCAAATAGAGCCGGCGACTCAAGTTTTACATGTAGTGTATATTTTGTTGACTACACCAAGTCATCGCGTGATATTTCGACAATAGCAAACCTATCCAGTTTACATCCAGCTGGAACCCAGAGCATGCGCAATAGCAACCCCCTACGACAGGGAGGCAGGGATCTGATACGTTTTCAGACGTTTCCATGGAGTGCTGTCACAATCATAATACCAACCGGCTTGTCTATCTTGCTATCCAATGGATCGCTTGATATTGCTCTAGCACGGTAAACACCGCAAAGGTCTCCGGGATAGTACCGTACCGGACTCGGGAAATGCCTAATTGGAGGTTGTACCTAGTGCTCGGACCGCACCGACTGCCCCGATTTAATCGCGGAGCACCGGGATTGTGGACCTGCAGTTGTCAGCAGTCTGGCAGTCAAGTCATATGGACCAGGATATTCCGTACTAATATCCTTATCGATACCCTATCGATAACATAATCTCATACAATGAGTTCATCGTCTTCCGTACTGACCACCATTCATCTTTCTGCAGGGCATTCACGGTTCGCGATACTTCTGGGCATCGTGCGATCATGACGAAACCTGCGCCCAAAGGCTCAGCCGTTCGGGGTGCATCGTTGCTTATTGTCCTCCAGATCGCGTCACGCGCCACCACCTTCATCGCCAACCAGCTCCTGCTGCGCTTTCTGACTGCCGAGCTGCTGGGCGTCTCGGCTCAGCTCGAGGTTTACTACCTGTCTATTTTATTTTTTGCCCGCGAGAGCTTGCGCGTAGCCATTCAGCGGCAGGAAACCCCGTCTGCTAAGAGCTCTGACAGTACGAAAAATAGTCAGGCAGTCGTCAACATTGCATGCTTGGTCCCCGTGTTGGGTGTGGGAGCGGCGGCTGGACTTGGTTGGGCGTACCTACGATACGTAGACGTTGCCACCGCTTCTACCGCGTACCTCGGTGTTTCTCTCCGTATTTACGCGCTGGCCGCCGTCGTCGAATTGCTCTCTGAACCGGCATTTGCCATCTTGCAATACCGGCTACGTTTTGGTCCTCGTGCCGCCGCCGAATCCGTTGCGACCTTGTCAAAATGTCTTGTGACATTTGGAGCCGCGAATTGGGCCGACGTTGACTTGGGCGTCTTGCCCTTTGCTCTCGGGCAGTTGGCGTATGGTCTCGGCCTCCTCGCTGTGTATACGTGGTATGGAACTCGATTGGCATCTGCAGAGGGCTTTACTCTCCTCCCCAGGCCCTTGCCAGAGGAAAACCCCAAAACCGTCGGGGACAACTACATACTCGGCTGCTTTTTCAAGCCTACGCTACGACTCGCGTCCAGCCTGACGGCGCAGTCCTTCGTCAAGCATATCCTCACTCAGGGCGACACATTCTTAGTCGCAATCTTGTCCGATCCAGGATCTCAGGGCGTCTATGCCCTCGCCAATAACTACGGAGGCCTGCTGGCGCGCTTTGTCTTCCAGCCCGTCGAAGAGAGCAGCCGAAACTATTTTAGCAAGCTGCTTTCTTCCAGTGCCGCCTCGCCCCCCGCCAAGGCAGCCGTCGCCAAAGCCGGCTCTGATCTCCAGGCCCTCCTGAAATTCTACGTCTTGCTTGGTATCGTAGTCGTCACCTTTGGGCCCTATGGTGCGCCCTTGTTAGTCCAGATCGTCGCGGGAACTCGATGGTCCGCTAGTGGAGCAGGGGTCGTGTTGGCCCGGTATTGCTTGTACATACCCCTACTAGCTATTAACGGTGTTGCCGAAGCCTTTGTGTCATCCGTTGCTACTGAATCCCAAGTCCATCGCCAGAGTCTGTGGATGGGCGCGTTCAGCTTGGCGTTTGGCATCGCCGGGTTCGTGTCTCTGCGAGTATTAAATCTGGGCGCGGCCGGTCTTGTCTATGCCAACGGGGTCAACATGCTTTGTCGCATTGTCTGGAGCTTGACTTTCATCGGCCGGTTTTTCAACAGGAACGGTGTTGAATTCAGTTGGGCCAGCATCATTCCAAAGGGCATGGCGCTCTCGGTTCTCGCTACCGCAGCCGTATGGACCTCACTGGCAAGTGTGGGCATTTCTGTCGGGGACGTCTCGCCGCACGTCTTTACAGATCTAATTACGGTTGGGAGTAGAGCCGTGCCCTACGTGATGGTCATGTAAGTTTTTCCATTCTTCTCCACGTCTACAATCTGACTCGACCAGTGCCTACACCGAGCGCGAGTATCTGCTAGACTGCTATCGATCCGTCCGTGCCTAAATACTAAACCTTCCGAATCAATCAAACGTAATCTTGGTGCCCTTCTTCGTCATGTCGACGTCCTTGAAAAATGCGCCGTACGTGCCATGCGCCTTCTTCTTGACCGTAGTTCCAAACTTCAATAGTTCCTCCGGCACGGGTTGTCCAGCTTGCTTGAGGATATTAATCAACCTATAAATATTAGCAGTGCCAAGCCAAAAAAAGCCAAGGCTCGACATACTCTCCAGAATGCGCCTTGTCGTGTTCGGTGAAGAGCGTGATGGCCTGTCCCGTCTTCCCTGCTCGTCCCGTACGTCCGATGCGGTGAACGTAGTCTTCGATGGTGAGCGGGAACTGAATCATTAGCAACGAATTGTAGCAACCAGGTAACAACCGAAAGCTTACCGTGACGTTAATGACTAGCTTCACCTCAGGGATATCTAGACCTCGCGCTGCGACATCCGTAGCAACCAAGATGGGTGTTTGTCCTTTTTTGAAAGCCTCGAGACTTCGAGTCCTCTGCTCTTGCTTCAGATCGCCATGAATACCGACGACCTTGAGGCCTCGCTGCAGCAGGAACCCCTCGATCCGTGTAGCCTCCTTCTTGTATAAGCAAAAGACCAGGACGCGCTCGTTCTGAGGTTGGGACTTGAGTAGTTGCAGCAGTCGCTGTTCCTTGCCTCGAGGGTCGACGACTTCGACATGCTGCTCGATCCGTGCGTTCGCCTGCAGATCGCCGCTCTCGTTGCCTCCGATCTGGATCTTGACGGGTGACACCATAAAGGTGGATGCGAGAGCTTGCACGCTCTGGGGCCACGTAGCCGTAAACATGAGGGTTTGGCGATCCTCTTTCCTCGGCGTGCATCCAATGATTTTCTTGATGTCATCCTCGAATCCCTTGTCCAGCATGCGGTCAGCCTCATCTAGGACCACAAACTTGGCGCCGTCGAGCTTTACGGCCCCATCGTCCAAAAAGTCCTTGAGACGACCAGGTGTAGCGACTATGATATCGGCCTTTCGCAGTAAAACTCTCTGGTCATCCTTGGAAGCGCCGCCGTACACACACACAGTCTTCAAGCCTACGAGATCGCCAAGTTTAGCCAGCTGCTCATTTGTCTGCATGGCCAGCTCGCGGGTAGGAGACACGACCACGGCGCGTATTCTCCCGCTGCCGTTCGACTTGGGCAAGCCCAGCACGGCAGAGACGAGCGGCAGACCGAAAGCGATGGTCTTCCCCGAACCGGTCTCGGCTACCCCGACAATGTCACGACCCGAAAGGCCAAAGGGCCACGACGCGGCTTGGATGGGCGTTGGGGCTTTGAAGGACGCAAAGGGGTTTTTCGAAACTAGGGTTGACGTTGGGATGTGAGCGAATTCCATGATGGGCCGTAGGGGCTGCGCGGTGAGAGGATCGGTAACGGTGATCTGGTGGGTGCTGAGGAATGCAGTCATGTCCGCTTCAGAAACGGCGGACAGGGAGGTGGTTTGCTCATATTTCTGCGGCATCTGCGTAGCCATCAAACTGTTCGTATTCGCGCTGGTCACCTCCAGCACATGGCCGTTGGCGTTGCCGTTGAGACCGCCGGCCTCTGCCTCTTCCGCCTTGCGCTTCTTCTTCTTGTCCTTCTTTTCCTTCTTTGATTTGCGCTCCGAGTCTACCGCCGCGACAGACGGCTCCTCGCCTATGTCTTCGTTGCCCTCAATCTCTAGGTCATTACTAGACTCGGCTTGCTCCTTTGACGCCTTCTTCTTGTCTCTCTTTTCCTTCTTCTTATCCTTTTTCTTCTTGGGCTTCACCTCGTCATCCCCCTGTACCGCAGTCACCTCTGCTTCTGGCGCTACGGGGGTTGAATCTTTAGTGTCGCCATCTCGTAGTTTCTCCTTGAGATCCTTCTTGTCCTTTTTATCCTTCTTGGACTTCTTGCGCGGGATCGTGGCCGCTTCGACTTCCTCGGCGTCTTCGAGGCGATGCTTCGACATGTTGGCAACTTAATACCAAGATGTAGTATCGAGTAATATCCGGAGAAGGAATTGAAGAAAGAATCGGAGAAAGAATCGGAGACCGGAGTCGCAAATGGCAAAGAAATTGGCCGTGAGAACCTCGTGGTAATGAAAACGGATTTCCAAAGGAAAAAAAGTCAATTCAGGTCCCTGGTTTCGATAAGATAAGGACGCCCCACTACCCAATAACAGCTTATGTAATCCGTAAAGATACAAGGTATTCCGTATTCCGTACACATCAATGTTTAGCGTGCGGCGTGATGCTAAAGCGATAGGAATCCGCAAGTTGCAAAGCCACTCATACGTCTCGTCACCAGAGTCACCACACACCTCACCATTCAGAATCTTCAACTTCACACTCGACTCGTCTCATCTCACCTCATCAAAGACTGGCTGTTTTGACATGAGATGTTTCATATTGATCTTACAATTTTGATTGCTAGTCCGATACTACTGTACATCTCGTAGCGAGTGTGGAGAACCAGCACTTGATAGACCCGACTGCGTAAAAATCCATCGCTCAACTCCGCGTACTTCGAATACCCTATGCCATACAAACATCATATGTGGTAGTCCTGAGACCACGTTTAAAGTGCCTTCCTGCACTACTAGCGGGAATTCGTCCTCCCAACGGCGACATTTGACCGTCCTATTGATCTCTTCTGTACTCCGTATCCCATGCAAGTAGCGAATGACTTCGTCCAAATAGCAAGACTCATAATCAGCTCAACGCTCAGGCGGTTGCCGTTACGGCTTCGTGGACACTGGATAGCTTGGCCGCAGTGCCAGCAAGATCCGTGGATTTGACATGAGGGTTCTTGCTATAGTAATTAGAGATGGCCGACTTGATGGCGTCTTCGGCCAACATGGAGCAGTGGACTGCGAGGAGTTAGCTCATATAAAGCAGGAGGATAATAATAAAACTTACGCTTGACAGGCGGCAGGCATAATTCCTTGGCAATCTCGGTGTTCTTGATGCGCCCGGCTTCCTCCAAGGTCATACCCCTGACGAGTTCGGTCAGATAGCTTGAGCTGGCGATGGCGCTACCGCACCCAAAAGTCTTGAACTTGACGTCGGAGATGGTATTGTTGTTCGGATCGACTCGGATCTGCAGCTTCATGACGTCGCCACATGCCGGAGCGCCAACTAGGCCGGTACCAACGTCGGCATCTGTTTTGACCATGGAGCCGACGTTGCGCGGCTTGCTATAATGGTCCAGGACTTTCTCGTGGTAGGATCGTCGCGCGACGTTGGCCACTGGGTTGAGGGTTTGACGAGTGGCGAGACGAGGGGCCGCGGATGAGACTGCGCGACGAGCAGTATTTGCAAGTGTTCTCGAAAACATGTTGGCGGCTGCGAGTTGTATGCGGTGGAGGCAAATAGTGTGTACGATGGTTGGTGTAGTGGTAGGTCTCTGGAGATGTAGTTGGTAGGTGAACTGAGGAAATATTGTCAATGTTCGGAGATGATGAGGTCAAACCAGGGCAACCACAAAAAAGTGAAGCGGCCTTTGTCGGCGATCTCGGTAGTATTAGATGGATCTGAAGCCGTATAGCGAATCATAGAGCTTCAAATCGGCGATGAAATCATAGGCCTCGGAGATGATAAGCGCACTGTCCAATTTCGCCATCAGATAAGGGGGGCAGGGACGGTGTAAATTCGATAACTTTGGTTGCATACTGTGTGCTACAGTTTGCGTGTCTTATCAGATCCGTCCTGCCGTCTCGCAGCTTAACCCCGATCGAACCTTTTTTTCTTTTTGCGCATTTTTGCTGCTACAAACGTGGGGCAACTGGTTACTACGTAGGTACTTAGTACCCCACCATCCCACACCACTGCCTTGCTAATAGGTACTGCATTGTGAAGCTCTTAGCTGCCCAAGGTTAAGCTTCATACTTGCCTACGTAAACAAACTGCAGGTCAACATTGCGAAAATATCCTCATCCTCTACCACCGTCGCGCGCAATATTAACCCACGACATCTCGATTACGACAACGCTTTACCTCTCCGGTTGCCCACCATGGCATGCCCCCATCTCGACGCCATCTGTAAGTTTCAAGTTTCAAGGGCACAAGGCTCCAATATCGTGTGTCTACCTAGGTAGCTATAGCTTACATTCCTGTGATATGTTGCAGCGTTGAGCGCTCCTACGCCGGCTCAATCGGTCTACCGTGAAGACTGTACGCAGTGCTTCGATTCTATCGTGAGTTCTGTGTTTCGCATTGTGTATGGACCCCCCGAAGAGCTGCCCGTTCTGACAGGTCCAGGACGAGCCTCTAGGTATCGATGTCTGCCTACAATGCTTCAACGGCGGCTGTGCGGGAGTGAGGGGCCATTCACAGCTTCACCATGTCACCCGCAGCCATCCGTTAGCCCTCAACATCCGTCGAACTCGAAAGCGGGTCATAAAGGATGAACCTCCGGCCAAGATGACCAAACTAGCCATCGCAGCCGAGACCGACGCCGACCGCTACGATATCACCACTACCGTCAAGTGTCACGAATGCGCTACCGAGCTCGACAAGACCAGCCTCAAGTTGGCGCCGATCGTAGACGGTATCCTCAAGGCAAATACGTTCTCGCGACAAGAGGAGGTCAAGGCTTGGGAACAAGAGCTGATTTCGTGCGAGCATATCCTCCTGTTGCAGCAGCACGAGAGCCGGAAAATCCAGAGTGGAGACCTAGGTCACTGTTCCAAGTGCGATCTCAACGAAAACTTGTGGCTGTGTCTGGAATGTGGCAACTTGGGTTGCGGCCGCGCTCAGTTTGGTGGTGTAGGCGGCAATTCGCACGGATTAGCGCACGCAACCGAGTCGAGCCATGCTGTGGCTGTCAAGCTAGGTTCCATCAGCCCGGAAGGGACAGCAGATGTATACTGCTATCAATGCGACGAAGAGCGCGTTGACGATACCCTCCAGGCTCGCTTGGCACATTGGGGCATCATACTCGCGGACCAGGTCAAGACAGAAAAGAGCTTGACCGAGATGCAGATCGAACAGAACCTACGATGGGAATTCTCCATGACCGCCGAGGACGGAAAGGAGCTACAGCCCCTGTTTGGACCGGGTTTGACGGGCTTGAAGAATCTCGGCAACAGCTGCTACCTCGCTAGCATACTGCAGTGTCTATTCGACCTGCCTGCCTTCCAGGCCCGGTACAATATTCCGGAGATCGACCTGCCGATGGTCTCGGACCCTGCTCAGGATGTTGAAACGCAGCTGCGTAAGCTAGGTGATGGTCTGCTATCAGGGCGCTACTCGAAGCCAGACTCTAATGTCGTCGCATCCGAAAGCTCGCCGGAGATTCCGTACCAGAGAGGACTAGCACCTAGCATGCTGAAGCACCTCATCGGCCGGGGGCATGCCGAGTTCTCAACAATGCGGCAGCAGGACGCTTTCGAGCTTCTCCAGCACCTCATCAAGATCATCACCAGGTCGCATCACCCTGCTCCGTTAGCAGACCCCACACAGCCCTTCCGATTCGTCATGGAGCAACGACTGCAATGCTTGGGTTGTAAGAAGGTCCGTTATTCGACCACAGAGCAGGACAACATCTTCATCGACGTGCCTATAGAAAAGCTACCAACCGTGGAGGGTGGGGGAGAACGTTACAAGCCTGTCACGTTGAAGCAGTGCTTCGATAACTTGACCGCTGCGGAGGTGGTGGAATTGGCTTGCGTGTCGTGCGGAAGCAAAGACGGGTTCACCAAGCGATCCCTGTTCAAGACTTTTCCGACGACGCTCGTGGTCAATGCGCGAAAGATGACGGTCGAGAACTGGGTCCCTCGTAAGGTGGACGTCCCCGTCCTAGTAGGGGATGAGCCTTTCCTCCTAGACGAGTACCTATCATCCGGACTTCAACCATCCGAGGAGGTACTGCCGGAAGAGGACGCGGCGGCTGCCCCAGCATTTGTCCCCAACGAGGGTGCGCTAGACGGGCTGATGGCTATGGGATTCCCGCGCAACCGCTGCGAGAAGGCGCTGCACGCAACGGGCAACTCGGACGCAAACGCGGCGATGGAATGGTTATTCGGCCACATGGAAGATGCCGACATCGATGAACCGCTTGTGATTGCTTCGGCTGCAACGGGAGATAACGCTGCAGCCGATCCCGAGAAGATCGAGATGCTCGGTGCTATGGGTTTCGGTGCGCCACAAGCTCGCAAAGCTCTCAAGGAGACGAGCGGAGACGTGGAGCGTGCAGTCGAGTGGTTATTCAGCCATCCGGACGACCAAGGCGATTTCGGTGGCGACGCTGCTAAACCAGAAAAGGAGGAGGCTGCTCTTGTCGGTAGTGCGAATTTGCCCGCTTCCTTCCAACTACAGAGCATCGTATGCCACAAGGGTACCAGTATCCACACTGGGTAAGTTGGATCCTGACATCCGGCAACGATAAATATTTCAGACGGGACACTAACACAAAGGTAGACACTACGTGGCATTCGTCCGCAAGCTGCTCGATACTACGGTGCCCAAGTGGGTTCTCTTCAACGACGAGAAAGTGGTGGAAGCGGGCGACGTGGAGGAGATGAAGAAGACAGCCTACGTCTACTTTTTCAACTGCGTAGCATGATGCTGGATGGGCGTTGGTGTGAATAGGGGTCGGTGCATTAGATGCCATCCTTTCGCCGTATTGTGGTGGAACTCGAGCATATTGTGTATGAGAAACGAGGGATGAAGGATGAGAGTTACGATTTTCGAGGACTACAACAGAAAAGAATGGATAGATAGTTGAGGGCTATCTGGTGGGCATATGCCAACCTGCGGCAGTGGATATGGAATAAATATCGTGTCTATGCCGCCCGGTACGGATGTGACAAGACAGCATACGTTTCATACTACTCTAGAAGCCAGCCAAATTCCAAAACGCCCAACCCTTTTCCCGAAGCATCTCTAGTCCTACATGTACATTTACGCGAGCGGTCTATTCTCCTAGTCGGTAGCTGACCAAGGTCTCCACGCGGTGACTCGTGGTGCTAAAACCTCGCAGCTGGACCCTCTCGCCATTGACGATCTCCTTGGCGTCGCTGTCGCCCCACTCTACGGGCACCTCGCTGTCGGCATCGGCGTACACCAGCACGTTAAAGGTGCAGTCGCCTTGCAGCTGGGGTAGAAAAGTGACCGAGGCGGTGATCTGGCGGAAGAGCGCGGCGATCTCGGCCTGGATCTCGGCTTCGGTCTTGGAAGGGTCGGGGGACGCAGTGTTGGACGCGGAAGCGGAGGCGGCGTCGTTTTCTTGGCCGGCGGAGGCGGAAGAGGATTTGGAGGATTTGGATTTCTTGGTGTTGAAGATCTGGACGTCGAACTGCCAACGCTCGAGGTGGTCGCCCGTGTCCTTGTCGGTGATGACGATGACGAGCTTGCTGATCTTGCCGTGCTGCATCCATCGGTCTAGCTGCGACATGATCTTCTTGATGTACGCTTTGACCTGGTCGTCGGCCGAGACGAGCATGTTGAGGCCATATTTCTTGACGCTTGCGTCTGTTAGCTGGCTAGCCCTACAGCAGGTAGTCCTCCTCTAAGTAGTAAGACAACACGTACGCGGTAAAGTCCTCGGCGGGATACACGCCTCTCTGGAACAAGATGGTGTGAATCGAGTATTGGAACTGCTCGGTCAGCTCAGTCTCGCAGTACAGAACAGAAGCAGGGAATTAAACACACAAACTCGGCCACAAGCTTGGCGCTCCCTTTCAGCGACAGCTTGTGGACTTTGGATTTGTCCTTCTCCTTCTCGGGCGCAGCGGGGGCCATGTTGATTAACGGTGGCTCTGTCTTACGAATTGGTTGTGAGATTGATTGTTTACTTTGATTGTTGCGATTGTTGCGATTGAATTTGGCGGGGTGATGGTCCGTGCTGTTGACACGTCTTATCGATAAGCACACGATAAGGGCGACTTTGGCCTGGCAGCCCGGTAATCAAGAATTTCAAACAATTTCATTTCTACAACAAGATGGGAATAGCCTCATCCCAACTCACGACGCTGAATCAGAAATCAACAAGTCGCATGGATGGGTGCTAGACTTGCTCTGAACCTGGCATCTGTTCTCATGCGACCATGTCCACGTCAAATCCTCAGGAGCGCTGCTCATGGCAGGACCAGCGCCTCTTCACGATGGCCCTCTCTTAGAAATACGACGCCGCCACGATGGCCTCTAGTCATACGATACAGTAGCACCAAGGCCGGCGTGGCCAGCGATCTAGAACAGCGCATTGCAGCTATACCGATATCACGCTTCCGCAACTTCTGCATCGTGGCGCACATTGACCACGGGAAATCCACCCTATCCGATCGCCTCCTGGAGCTCACCGGCACCATCTCTTCGTCCAACGCCAACCGCCAGATCCTCGACACGCTCGAGGTCGAGCGAGAGCGCGGTATCACCGTCAAGGCCCAGACTTGCACCATGATCTACAACCATCACGGACAGGACTACTTGCTGCATCTCGTCGACACCCCTGGCCACGTGGACTTCCGCGCCGAGGTGACAAGGTCCTATGCCAGCTGCGGAGGCGCAATCCTGCTAGTAGACGCGAGCCAGGGCGTGCAGGCGCAGACGGTCGCCAATTTCTACCTTGCCTTTGCGGAGGGGTTGAAGATCCTGCCCGTCCTCAACAAGATTGACATGGTCGCCGCCGACGTGCCCAGGGTCCTCGAGCAGCTCGAGTCCACCTTCGAGTTGGATTCTAGCAACGCTATCGGCGTGAGTGCCAAGACCGGCCTCAACGTCAAGGAACTCCTCCCCGCCGTGGTAGAGAACATCCCAGCGCCGACGGGTGACGAGTTGAAGCCCCTGAGGATGTTTCTGGTCGATTCCTGGTATGACAGCTTCCGGGGCGTCATCTGTCTCGTCCGCCTCTTCGACGGCACCGTTAGAGCTGGGGATACCCTCGTAAGTTTCGCTACCGGAAACAAGTACACCATCGGCGAAGTGGGCATTCGCTACCCCACCCAGGTCCCGCAGACGGTGCTCCGTGCCGGTCAGGTCGGCTACGTCTTCTTCAACCCAGGCATGAAGAAGATCCAGGATGCCAAAATCGGCGACACATTTACCACTGTCGGCAATGAGGACGTCGTTGAGCCATATCCGGGCTTCGAGGAACCCAAACCCATGGTCTTCGTCGCCGCCTTCCCCACGGACCCTGCCGATTACAGCCGTCTCGCTGACAGCATCGGACAGCTCGTACTCAACGACCGTAGCGTCACCCTGTTCAAGGACCACTCCGAAGCCTTGGGTGCTGGGTGGCGGCTAGGTTTCCTCGGCAGTCTGCACTGTTCCGTGTTCCAGGACCGGCTGCGCCAGGAGCACGGTGCCAGCATCATCATCACCGAGCCCGCAGTCCAGACCAAGGTCCTCTGGCGAGACGGCACCGAGACCGTGCTCCAGATCCCCGCCGACTTCCCGGACC
>JAOXNK010001184.1:0-14972 GCA_028566675.1 Hypoxylon intermedium
AATGATCTGTTCGTATGAGATAGCGCCACGCTATTGGGCAGATGCAAGGCACTTTTCCCATTTGGGGCATCTCTTTAACACCGACTGACCGGTACCAGGGGTCATGAGTGGCATCATCTCACGCCAAGTTGTCAGGTTGTCTAGCCGTTACCTGATCCTGCTTCCTAGTCTGGGATCTGGGCTCTCTCGGACAGCGAGATTCGCGGCGACGAGGTAGGTGGTAGATATATGGGACGAGGCCGAGTTTAAGTACATATAAGCTTCGTGCCACTAGCTAAAGCTTCTTCCGGTGACAATTTATTCGTGTCGAACAATATTTCGTCTCCTTTTTATTTAACATTGTCTTGATTTCCTGCACGACATTGTGTCACGACGCTACGGACCCTGCAGTCCCTTGCCTCTCCACATCCCGCATCCATCCATACCTACCTTGTGCCACCCGATCTGCACATAAACCTAATCGTATATAATACCTATTTAGGTACTCAATCTAAATAAAACATGTCCCACCAGCAGCAGGTTGGGCCGCCGTATGCACCCAAGACGGCGGGTGTCGGCGGCCTTCCCTCCATCCTCCCGGACGTACCCGTTGCCGCCGTTTTCATCGTCATATACGCCGCCTTTGCCGTCACCAACATGACCATATTCCAGCTCAACAACCAGAAAGGCCACAAGTTCATCCCCAGCGCCGCCCTGTTTGGGTTTTCCATGGCCCGCATCACCACCCTCGTCCTCCGCATAGCGTGGGCCAACCGACAAACCAATATCCGTCTTTCTATTGCCGCCAACATCTTCGTTAACGCTGGCGTCCTTATCGTTTACATCATCAACCTGATATTCGCCCAGCGCATCCTGCGAGCAAAACAGCCGAACATCGGCTGGCACACCACTCTGCGTGTCGCCTACAGGGCCCTCTTTGTCGGCATTGCTGGGGCTCTTATCATGGTCATCACTGCTGTAGTGCTGTCGGTATACAGCTTGGATCCTTACACCCTAAAGGCTTGTCGAGATGTCCAGCTCGCTTCCGGGACGTACTTGCTCGTCTTCACTACTCTACCCGTGTTCATAATAACCGCCGCTTATATCATGCCTCGGTCACCGGCCGAAGAGACATTTGGAGAGGGAACCATGCGCACCAAGGTCATAGCTGTTTTAGCAGTTGCCTGCCTCTGCATACTGAATGCCGGTTTCAGGGCTGGAGTAGCCTGGTCACCTCCACGACCAGCCAACAATCCCGCTTGGTATCACGGCAAGGGCCCGTTCTATGTCTTCAATTTTACTGTTGAAATTATGATGCTGTGCATTCTGACTCCGCTCAGAATGGACAAGCGATTCCATATCCCGAACGGAAGCAAGGGACCAGGCCACTACTCCGGCAGCGTCGAATCATCGACGGGGAGCGTCAGGGAGATTGACATTGAGAAAGAAGGGAAGAGTGAAGCAACGACCTTGAATAATGTTTGATCATATATATTGGATTTTCTACCTTTAATCTCTGTGGGCAGGATATAGACGGATGTGATGATACCCCATAGATATAGAATAAACACACTACTCTTGTTCAAATGACGACTTCTCCATGCATACAAACGTTATATTCCGTGACAAGGACTGTTTTTGGTGCATATTCATCATAATAGATTTCATATGCCTTTTGGCTTCAATGGCGAGCAAACCTACACATAAGGTCGTGGTAGTGTACGATCCAGGGGACGATAAAACTGTACCTACGTGGAAAATGACTTCTATTCTGAATCATCGGCCATTTATTTTGCGCCATCGTCACCTCTCCCGATAGCAATAACTCATTATTCAGGGCCTAGAGCTCTAAGCCGAGTTTAGTTGTAATGTGAAAGACTTGGTGGTGGCGAAGGACGGGACATTCCTAGGTACTTCCTAAAAAGGGGACAGGAGGAATCATTGCTCGATCCTGGCGTCATGGGGGAAAGCCCCTGGAAATGACACAGCCCTCGACATAGGAGGAGTCTGATTACTAAAATTAAATCTCTGCTGTGAACGGCGCAACCCGGACAGCAATTATAGCCGTAGGCCGAAAATGACTCCATTGTCAAGTGCCAAGCGATGGGAAGCGATTAGGTTGCTTCCGTCGGCGGCGAGTCATCTCGGGCCGTCGGTCCCAGCTTCGAGTCAGCGCTCGGTACTCGGAGATAGTAGATCAGAGCGGACCGTGCGGTGATGCTTCGTTGAGTGCTTAACGACCCAACCCCAGAGCCAGTGCTTTAATGTTGAAAAGGGGTTAAATTGTAACTTGAGCACTGATACAATTTCGCATGCTTTCATCGCATGATATTCGTAATTCTTATACATAGATTGGAGTTGATACTCCCAAAAGGAAAACCAGCCAAGCCTGTAGTTGACCCAAGTACGTGAACTCCAAGTCTTTCCTGAGCCGTGTGTCGACGGGCCTAAACATATAGGGAAAAGCAACTACTCCAACTCACAACCTGCTCATCGTCATGCTGGCGAAAGCTTCGCTCAAACTGCCCACCTCCCAGTCTTCCAAGTTGGCTGCCTCCCATTCGGCCTGCATGTACCTCAAGATTGCCCAAACCTGGAAGAACTCCAAGTCACCTTCCTGGTCCTGATCATCGGCAGGATCGAACCTCCCGTGCGTCCACTCCCCGTTGTTTTCCCAGCTGAACCGCAGGACGCATACGAGAAACCGGGCCGCGTGATCGAGCGCCGTCCAACCTTTCTTATTAGGCGCCGAGACGCTCGCATACTGCGGTAATGCGAATGCATTCGTCGACATACACCACTGTGATAATTCGCTGCAGTCTATATCCTCGAGCTGCTCTGCCACCTCGAGGTAGTCCCGTCGATACTCTTCAAAGAAGGGGTGCACAAAGTCGCCGTCGAGAATTTCCCGCATGAAATGCTTCGTGTCGTAGTCGAAATTGTGCCACATGCAGAGACGGTCGTAGATTTGCTGCAGAGCCGCGCGCCGCTCGCGCCGGAGAGCTTTGCTGACGGCCATGATGGAGATATATCTTTCGCGATAGCGTTGCCCAGTAAATAGGGAGAAACCTTGGGATACCCGAGGAAGAAAATACGTGAGTTGAGGCACGCTAAGAACGCAAGGTAGGGTAGGATAGTTAGTATTGTGGTCCGAGAATTTGCTAAGTCTTTTGCTATGACGGTCCTGGGAGTGGCGACAACGTGGCCCGAGTCCTTTCGTGTCGATTCTCAGCAGCCACCCATCGAGTGAGGAGTAGCGAAGATTCAGAGCTGCACGATCGCGAGGGGCTTGGCTTTCGTACCACGTGGTGAAGCCGAACGGATCCAATCACCTCCCTTGCCGAGCTGCATGATGATTGCATTCGCTAACGTGGCATTGAGCTGCAATGACTGGCTTATGCATTGATGATCATCGAATTCTGAGTAACACAGTGGCACCCAATGTCCATGTGACATCGTAGTAGCAATGGAACCTGTCTGTGAGGAGAGGTTTACAAGGTGTGTTGAACTACTAGACTTACAAAATTAGACGAGATATTTGCTTCACCGCTTCACACGGTATCAAAATGTAGCAGCGTATGCCACACTAACTACCGAGTTACTTAGTTCAGAACATTTCATTGGTGAATCGATTACAAGTACATATTGAAATGAGTAATAGATGAGCAAGAAGCTTGGAGGTAACTGTAGATCTAGGAAATTGCTCCGATATGTCCTAGAAGAGCCGTCGTTAAAAGGCATTCGCAAAGAAGCCACCCAACACAATAGAGAGTCTCTTTAAATACTTCCCAACGCCCGTCCCCTTAAAAATAAGAGTCGCAGAACAGAAAGAATCAACCTCGACGAATGCCGTGGAACTTTCCCTCAACTCTACTCTAACCTTGGCTTCTAACAGTAGCCTGACATACACTTGGATAACTGGGCATATAGCGCGGCGCAGGTTCTTTGTAGATAGTCGTAGGCACTTCCGGTCTGATATACTGAGCGACGTAGTGCGTGAAGCTCGAAGCAGACGCCCGCCTCCTCTCTGCAGGCGAATTCGACGACACGGCCTGATTCGACCAGTTTGGTCTCTTTGTCGCGTTGCTCCGGTGCAGTGCAGTCTTATTCTGGGGTTCGATGTATGGCGAGTGATGTCTGTCGGCAGGGGGGATAGGACAGCTCTGTCTTCGTCGTTCTTTATTCTCTGCCTCTGGATGCGGCTTATCTTCGAATCTCACTCGGCGTCGGCGTAGGGCCGAGTTTGATTTTTGCTGTACTGGCTTGTGTTCGACCCAGCCCTGCTTGTTCTCATCGCCGTTTTGACCACTGATGTCGTAGGCCAAACTGACTCTCTTCGGTGAACGCTCACAGCTGCGGCGGCTTGTAGATGCCTGTGATATGGATCGCTGTTTCGATATGCCCTCCGTGTACTGCTGTCTGTGTAATTAGCAGAGCCTGGAAGAGGCACCGTAGTAGGATCAGGGTGGAAAACCAGCCCTGCCCTATTCCCCATGTCCTGGGTCAGACTCTGCCATATTTTCAGACGGAGAGCTATGTCTATAGCAATCTCGTGTTCCAGGAACTTCCGGAAATTCGAATATTGCTGAGGGTCTATGCGAGGATCAGTAGCCAATTGATAAGATCGCCGACGTCGTCGTGTTGTATTTGGAGAGCAAGGTCGGCTGATTGGTGCCTGATCCCCAGATTCGAGTATGCGTAGAGTTTTCTCTCTTTCCTCTGTGCTTGGCGACTCCTCACTTGTCCTCCAAGTGACAGTCGCAGTGAAAGAAGGGATCTGATCAAGTGGGCCCCCGCGTGGTCTATCATCGTCTACACAGGACCGTCGCCGTCTGTCAGGGGGGCAACTTGAGAAGCTTGGGCGCCCATCTGGATGTGGACTTGTATCGGGGGCGTTAGCCAAGCCTTTCGGTTCCTCGATTGTAGAGTCTGGGTGATGAAAAGGGGTAGTGGAATTCCTTCCAATTAAGCTAGGTTCGTGATTTGGCGGATTCGTAGAAGTTGATGCCTCATTCTCACTTGTCGTATGATGAGAACATGTTGGTTCTTGTGATGTATCACCCGGCGTAGCGCAGCTCGGTCGCGACACCGTCGATGTTTCTGTTTCTATTTCTTTCCCTTTCGTGGATTGTTTTGCGAGTTTCCACTTCTGGGGGGTGAGCTTGATTCGTAAATGGTAGAAGAATCTTCGTACACCATTGGGAGCTTTCTGCGGTAATGACCTGCTTCCGGCTGCACACGCGGGCGTAAGAGGATCTGTCATTTCTGATATGGACGCGTATGGATCTGACATTTGCGTTACGATCAAGGCAATGATGATCTTGGGCGTGACGGCCAGGTGGATTTCTCACGATCGGATGGTACCAAAAGGGTGCTTAGGACAGCTGGGGAGGACAGAATATGACCTGGAAGCTAGGAAAGGAACACAGACCAACAGAGCGAAACACAAATAAGCTGGAACACATAGTGAAATAGTGAAATAAACGTGGTGGCGTAGAGCTTTGCGTTTCCACTACGGCTGTAAGGCTTCCACCTAGACGCCATTGGCCTGAGATGTATGGCCTTGATTGAACTTAATTCCATAGGATACAGAGCCTAACAAAGGTAATGAAATAAAGTAGCAGCCCGCCTGGCAGAGACGGAATGCGAGAACGATCCGTGAGCCTTACCGTTTGATTAACGATAAGACACAGCCAACTAGGGCTTTCCCTCCCATGTCTTTGCGAGGAAGTCCTCGATTGGAGTGAACTCGTAGTCTGGGAAAAGCTGATTAAACTCATCCGAAATATCCCAGGCCCCTTTCGAACTACTCAGCAGGATACCGATCGATACCATCTTGAGAAGAGCCGATGCCTGATCCTGAGAGACTGCTTGATGAACTGCTTTCAGACCCCACGAAGTCTTCAAGTTTCCGGCTTCGAGATCTTCAGTATTTACTTTGTCGATGTTGAAAGAGTGTCCTGTAGAACTATGTCAATAAAATGCAACTCCTTTGCTGCACACTGCCATAGAATTCGTCCGCACCTCGAACTCTCCGGCCAATCTCAAGAATCTGTGAGAACGTGACTCTGTTGCCTCTGATGCCACCTGTGGTAGGCCACCTGCCATCGTAATCGACTGCTCGAGCAATCACCGCGGCAACGTCCGCAACCGTGGTCAAAGTCATGATGGCATGCTCGTGGCCATCCACGACGATGGCACGCTTATTCTCAAAGTCGAATACGCTTTGCAGCGGATCGACGTGTTTGGCTGTCTTGTAAGGGTAGGCCAGATAGTCTAGAAATAGACCAGGTTGGAACAATGTGTACTCGAGTACCTGAGAACAGTCAATTCAGCGTATCAGGGATATTGGGGTGGTATTAGTAGGTGGAAGACCTCACGTTTCCTTTCGCATTCACTGCCTCCAGATACTCTCTGATTCTTTCTTTTCCTTGCCACCAAGCCATGTTAACAGTCCCCTTGCTTTGCACCTATAGTAAGCTACTGCGCTCAAGCATTGCATTGGTCTTGGGGGACATTATCACCTTCCATATTCACTCGGTGCAAAGCGTTTCACCCCGGCGGCGATAGCGGCATCGATGAGGTTCTTCTGCGACTTCTGATCGGGATCCGAAAGGATCTGGACGAAAGACAAGAGAGTATGGGTCCCTCGAAGGGCATCAACCAAACACTCCCTGTCATTATAATCTACGATCTGCCAGTGTATTCCAGGCGCGGTCGGGGTCGTCGCTGGAGCATCCTACGAAAGGTATCAGCGCTACAGCGCGAGTTAAATGAATGCAGGCGTTATAAGAGTCTTTCTTACCCTCCTGCTCAGGATAGTGATGTGGTGTTTTCTCGACACCAGTAGAGCATCGATGATCTCTCGGGAAACCTCTGCGAAACGAATCAGCCGGGACAAGTCGCTCTATCAGAATTGCAGATTTGACGCACGCCCGGTACCACCGGCTACAGCGACCTTGACCATGGTGAATATGCACTTTGCGAGACTGCTTGCCAAGGTGTATTTGGAGATGGCGGCTTGAAACCCAATAAGGGGCTACAGATTTGTGTTGAAGATGGCATGGTCGTAAAGAGTGCAAGATGCCTTTCACATTATATACTGGCTCACACTTCGAGTCTCGCTGGACGCGTAGAGTGTAATACCTTGACAAGGAGAGGTCTTCCGCGAGCTGCCTTACAAGTTACGACCGCGGGGTTAGATTGGATCGTCATTGGCGACCATGTTCCTGTATGTGAGTCCGTGCGCGGGCTTTCTCCGCCGCGGCGGACGTGTTTTGAGATACAGCATCAATTTTCCTCTTTGGAGCTTTTCGAGCTTCGTCGCCAATTTCGTGTGGGAAGAGCATAAAAAAATGAAATGCCAGACGCATACCTATATGACGATTCCTCCGCGGCGGGAGCGACACCGACCGCGCCAAAGAGACGAAAAGTCCGCAAGGGCACTCAAAGTTGCTGGGAGTGCAAGCGGCGCAAGATCCGATGCACCTATGCATCTCCTGCTGATGCCACTTGCGATGGGTGCAGGAGTCGTCGGAAGAGATGCATCAGTCAAGAATTTCACGATGAGGTAGCTCTGGCCAGCAGTAAGGTCGACAGGCTTAGTCGGATGGAATCACTAGTCGAACAATTGGTCCAACGGAGGAGCAGTGCCGCCACAGCGGATACGCTGCAGCCGGATCAAGTCGACAGCATACAAGAAGTAGTAGTATGAAATGCCACCATTGGTTTTGGCTACGGATTTATCTAACAGTGAAAGAAGCACAACTTCAGGGACCGTCGGTATGGCCCAGATCTCGAGTTACGTCCCCCTGATGCGGTGACAACCTCTAGCCTAGATCCGGATAGCCAGATGAACAGCAATCTTGATGACCTATCCCACGCTCTCCTAGCAGCGTGGCCTAACCAGCACGACCTCGATTTGATATTGAGCGTCCCGGTTGGTATTTCGATATTATTTCACGGCGTGGTTTGCCAGCCATACTCTGAGCTTTTCTCCAGACAGATCGTATCACCACGACGTATGCTGCAGCTCCCTCCCCCAGGATCCCATCCAGTCCTCGTAGCAAGGAGGCTGCTGCTGCTAGGTGCTCTTCTACAGGGTATTCCACCGTGCTCTGTCGGCGAATTCGTTGGTCTGAGCTCGGACTACCGTATTATTATGTCTCGTGTGTTCAACACTGCTACTAGGCTCGTGACAAGTAATGACGAACTAGTCAGCTCAGTTGAGGGCATCGAGTGTGTTATGATCGAGAGCATGTATTTGAACAATGCTGGTAACCTTCGGCGCGCCTGGTTGGCAAGTCGCAGAGCTATGACCTTGGCGCAGATGATGGGACTACATCTGGGCGCAAGCTCGTCAGAGATGATAATTCTCGAGAACGAAACATTGGACCGCATCGATCCCGATTACATGTGGTTTCGGCTAGTATGCTCAGACCGGTATTTATCGTTGATGCTAGGCCTTCCGCAAGGCTCGCTCGAGAATGTACTTGCTAGTCCAGAAGCTCTAGACAGCTGCACGGCCGTGGAGCGCATGGAGCGCATAGAATCAGCTGCCGCGGGGCATATTCTCCAGCGCAACACCGCCGAACGGACTGATCTCGTAGCGACGCACAGGATTGACCAGATGCTCCAGCAAGCTGCGGCCTTGATGCCGCCCCAGTGGTGGGTGATGACCCCTAGGTCTACTCCCAATGCTGGCGACGACGCAAAGGCATTCGAGGAAACAATCCGCCTCATCAATCATTTCACACACCATCACCTTTTAGTTCAGCTACATTTACCATATATGTTGCTACCGTCTTCGATAGAGCCGAGTTATGACTACAGCAAGATGACTGCTGCGAACGCCAGCCGAACGATTATCACTCAATATATATCCTTTCGCAATTCCGTTTCAGCTACCGCGTATTGCCGTGGCATCGACTTTATTGCCTTCATCGCAAGCACGACGCTATGCATCGCGCACATGGAAGCTCGTCGTCAGCACCAAACCTCCGCTGGCAAAAGCGGCACTATGTTTCAATCTATTCAGCACCAGCGGCCGAGCGACCGCGGATTGCTCGAACGCACCCTTGAGATTATGGACACGATGGCTCAATCTAGTCGTGATATTGTTGCCCAGAAAATCGCTAGCATCCTTCGACCGCTCCTTGCCATTGAAGACAATTCATTCAGAGGGGGTCATTACCACATCTGCGCCTCCTCTGGAGCTGGCGGACAGGAGTCGCAATGCCTCGGTGATACTACTGATGTTTCTCACGCACTCCATATACAGATCCCTTACCTCGGAACCATCCAGATTGAGCACCATCCTGCCCCTTCTGGCACTTTCGAACCGGCGCAGACACTCTCCGAAGATTGCCCTTGGAACCCATCCGTGTCGCAAGCAATGGATGCCAGCCTCGTCGCTCTCTGCGAACCAGTCTCTCCACTCCACAGAAACGGAGAAGGGGGACTGACCTCTACAGCTCACACAGCTGGCTATGAATTCAGCACAATCCAATCTAGTAACACTGACTGGCAAACCGTACCATCATATTTCGACCCAACCGAGCCACCCGAGCAATCTGGATCGGTTAATCGTGTATCATCTTGTGATAACAGCGAAGCGCAAGAGACCTATCTCCTCGTGCCTGGTCTGGCAGCAGATGTAGACGACTGGGCCTTACAAGGCGTCGACACGGCTTTCTTCAATAGCCTTACACAAGGTTTAACAGAGTCAGCTGAAGCAAGGCCTCGGACTGATACGTAAGTAATAAGAAATGCCGCTTTCGTGGTTGGGCGTGCCCTGCTCACAACACGTTCCCCCTTCCAGCTACATATGACCGTGCCTATAAGTGTCCGTGTTAACTACCTAGGTACTTCCATGTCGTACGTTCGTGTGGTAGCAAACCATTTTCCTAAAAGGTGTTGAAGGTGTTACAGGAAACGTGGCTTCGTCTGATTCGTATCAACCGGGCCTGAGCAGCATTGCATAGGCAACGAAACAAGCCATGTCTTGCAGCTTACCACGAATAAGCCAGCATGAAGGTCATCTCACAATTGGATCTCACAACACGTAAGGCGCGGGGTTTCTGTATCGTTCAGCCCTTACTTGATAACAGATTGCATGCTCATTTTCATGTTCGTGTATTTTCTTGTCCGATTTCGAGTCATTTACACGAAGATGCAAGGAACGCATATTGACGAGGACCGCGCGGAAAGGATCTTATCCGAACTAGAAGACTACCAGATTTCACATGGCTCACTCTTGAAGATTCCGCGCAGTTTGATGGATTACGAGTCGCCGGTAGCTGATGCGCATCCTATCGGCGTCAGTGTTGTCCCAACAGCATTTCCTCGTCGGCAATACAACCATGCTATAGATATACAGACGCTGTTCAACGAACTCTATGTCAAGGTCGCCGAGGATGATGTCTGGCTTGAACCTATCATCCAAAAACTGGGGAGTGTGGACGAATTTGCTAAGAAGCTGTGGCCAATATGGGAACGTATTAAGGACGAAGGAGAACTCCAACCTTTTAGGTCTGGGATTTTTAGAAGCGATTATATGCTTCACCATCGCGACCAGAATCAAAGCAGGCAGACCGTTTCAGGAAACAATACGAACCGAGCACTGGTGGATTCGGATCTCAAGCAGGTTGAATTTAACACATATTCTTGCGCTGGAGGGACACATGCCAATATTGTGGCGAACATGCATCGATACCTAGCGACGAAACACATCCACGAGTCAACTTGTCTTCCGACGAATAACGCGATCAAGTCAATCGTAAGAGCTCTGGAAGTGGCACATACGGCGTATACGCCAATAGACAAGGCACAACCTACAGCGATACTCATGACTGTTCAGGCAAATAACGTTAACATCTGCGATGAACGACCTATCGAGTACGCGCTGTCAGAATGTGAGCCTCCTATCATATTATACCGGGTTGAGTTTGGCAATGAAGTACTAGAGAAGTGCAGCTTAGGCTCGAATCGTGAGCTGCTCTACCGACCAACTACAGGAGGCGAAGCTGTTGAAATTTCAGTTGTGTATCACCGCGCTGGGTATGACTCGGATGAGTACGATCAACAAGGGATTGATGTTCGTTTCATGCTGGAGAGGTCACAGGCAATCAAGTGTCCAACGATATTATCCCACATAACTGGCTTCAAAAAGATACAGCAGGAACTTAGTAGGCCTGGTACGCTTGAACGGTTTCTCGACCCCGAGAAGGCTAGCATTCTACGTCAGACGTTCGTGGCTCAGTATCCGATGGATCAATCTGCAGATGGAATTAAAGCTGAAAAGATCGCCCTAGATCAGAAGGCCGCCGAAGATTATATCCTAAAGCCCTCCCTCGAGGGAGGCGGCCACAATATCCACGGGAAAGATATCCCAGCCTTCCTTGATACCGTCCCGAGGCAACAATGGAGTAAATACATATTAATGGCAAGAATCCACCCCCCGGACACACATGGTGTATTGGTGTCTCCAGTAGCCACTTACCAAGGACCAGTGGTATCTGAATTAGGCGTGATAGGGACATGTCTATGGCGACGGAATGAACCGCTTCCAAAGCAGCGTCAAGAAAAGGTTGAGATCTTGAATAATTCAAGGGCTGGCTGGACATTCAAGACGAAACCTCACGATGTCGAAGAAATGAGCGTTGTAAAGGGGTATGGATGCTTCGACTGCCCCTCCCTTGTTTGACCGAGGTTCAGCTATCCAGTGGTGATAGTCACCACCCCTATGAAAGAGGTGATCAACAGCCTTTGAACTAACTTTGGTTAGTTACCTCTTGTAATGTAGTAGTTGATATTTAGCATGGTTATTCTCCGCGTTGTAATGATACCTTAACCCCCCGCATTTTGTCGCATTACATCACACCACCCAAGATCATGGCATCATATATTTTACAAAGAATCCTCGGGATATTGCTCGTAGCACGAATATTATCGTACCAATCATCATACGCACCTAGATAGTACTGCATTGACCTCAGCAGTTGATTGTGACTTTTAACTGGTAAGATTCTATCTGTTGATGCCTCCCCTATTACTGCACACACGATCTAATACCCAAAAGAGACACATACATACCTAAGTACACTAGAAGTATGCGGTTCGGTTTTCTAATTATAGCCGGCTACCTTAGCCAGGCCTTCACACAAACCACATTTCCAATTGCGCTAAATAGCACCTTCACAACGACGGGGCTGCGACATGTCCGTGTTGATTCGGGGACATACGGTCCCCCAGTCGAGGAATGGTAAAAATCCCGAAAATGGACTATTCAAGTCACTTTAACCAGATATCCATGACTAAACGAGACAATCCAGGCACTATTTCTATGACCAGTGGCCTATTGGACTTGCCGGTATGTATCAACATACTTCACCAACTAGAAAGACATGATGCTAATCCTCAATGCCATAGTCTCTAAGACTGGGCGTGTCTTTACTTGCTATACCCGGGGAACTTATACCTACACCTTGGGTGAGGTGGTTAACGAGACGGCTGAGGCACCGTATCCAAATCTTGAAATGAATACGCCTCCACAGGGACTTTATACTGTTAACAATGGCGTCACTTTCGGAAGCAATGACGAGAGCCATTTCATCAGCGTGCAGGCGTTGTACGTGACGCCCGATGATACACTTTGGGTGCTGGATACGGGACGTCCAACTATCAATCAGTCGGAACGGGTTTCTACGCCCTACGCCTCGCCAGGTGGCCCAAAATTAGTGGCCATAGACCTGACTACGAACACCATCCGTAGGACGTACACCTTACCTTCAACTGTCCATTACCCGGACTCCTACATGAATGATCTACGGTTTGACTTGAGGAAGAATGCCACCGAGTCTGGTGGCGGGATTGCGTACATTGTCGACAGCAGCAATGAAGGCCGACCGGGATTTATCATGGTGGACCTGGCGACAGGAGAAAGCTGGAGGCAACTGAACCAGCACCCTAGCACTCTGGTTATATCTGGAGTTGTGCCTAGTTACCAAGGGTTGCCATATTACCTGCGACAAACGGGCCACCCATTAGGTTTTCAAGAGGAGGGACTCGACGGCGCCGAGCTTGATCAATACGGCGAGGTAAGAGTCTATATATCTAGAGATATTGAGTGGAGGTTGACACTACCTATTCTAGGTGATGTATTACTCGGCACTGACTACAGATTACCTGTACTCGATAGAGACTCGGTACTTACGAGCTAACCCAAATACCGACCCGCTGGCGAATAAACGCGCCTCTGACAATGTCAAAAGCTTAGGCCAACGTGGTGGAAATGCCAATGGCTTTACTGGGGACAGTTTAGGCAACGTGTATATGCTGATGCCAGAGCACAATGCCATATTCATATACAAGTATGTATTACCTACCTTTATTGGGTGGCATGTTAGAATCTGTGGTTTCTAACAAATATTAGTACTTCGACCCAGTTGACGGTACCGTATATCAGAGATCCCCGTATCATTTGGCCCGACAGTGCCAACGTTGGGTGGGATGGCTACGTCTACTTTACCATCAACCAATTGCCTTATCAACCCGACTGGAACAATGGCGTGGATGGACGGACACATCCGGGGTTGATACTGAGGTCAAAGCTACCTGATGGTGCTAGCAAGAACACCCTCTTGATGTAGGTAGTTGCATATAATTCGCCCTGATTATCTCCTCGAATAGCAACCATTCCTATTGTTTCTCTTCTTTTAGAGTACACGACGTAAATACCTACCTAGGTAGTCATACTTTAGTTTGTACTTCCATGTCCACCCTGACCTCTCCCTGAACCTTTTGCGAGACCTTGGCTCTCGCCGCCACTGCCTTGTAAACCTGCACCGTGCCCGTGCTCGGGAAGCTCGGCCGTCTTGTCCGCTCGCGCAACGTGGGAGTCCTTTAGAGGATATTGTTAGCGGATCACCTTTGAAGAGAGCGGTATGGATACGCTGTGTCTGGTCGACGCTGACTTACCGTTGGCTCGTTGCCAGCACCATGGATGATGTCGTGGTCGGTTCCAGGGGAGAGATCCTGGGCGTTGTCGGCTCGGCCGCTTCCGTCTCGAGGCATCGTGGGCTGGTATACGTGCGCTGACAGTAGGTTTCAATTTAAACTGGCTTGGCTTTGAAATGTAGTTATTCAACGGTAGATACCTAGTGATGTCATGTCAGAAAGGGGACGCGTCGAGTATTTGACTCGAACGATGGAGGAATCTTTGACGTCACCTAAAGCCTTAATGCCAAAGCACTAGAAGTCGATATGATTCCAAGTCCACGTCATGATAAATGCAAAGCTATTCATGAAGTCCGACCGATGTAGCCACTGCTCTTCGGCTCATCTACGGGTGCAAGTTATGCATAGCCTTGGCTTCTGCTTGTGCGTGAGTATTTCAAATTGTTCACGAGTGCATATGTACCTACTCATCTTCTACATTTCGAACAGCTCAGTTGAAAATTGTTTCGGGTTTCCTGTAAGACCTTTCTATAAGATACAGGCAGATTCCCGAGACCCGGCAATAGGAAATATAAGCACGCCTTACACACTAAGGCGACGAGCCTATCTCATTGAAGCTACGGTGTTTTGATCTCATTAATAATGGTGTCTGTATGAGTTTCAAACCAGGCAGTTTTGTGATTAAAACTCATCGTGACTGCAAGGAAGTCCATAGACAAGGGAGCTCTCTGAGAGACTGAAGAGTCTGAGAGTATTGACCCGCTTTGATAGGGGCCCGGCTCTCTTATCCGCTTAGGCAATGCCCGTGTTGGGCCCGGCCCGGCCCATCCCCCGCACCGGCGTCCATATAGATATTGGAGTGTACGTAGGGTTAGATGTGGAGAGATGTCGTATATATAGGCCATCAAAGTCTTAGAAACATTCAAGCATGTAATTAGACGGCCTATGGAAAGAAATATGGCAACTGCTTCTCCATCAGGTTGACCTCCGTCCGGCTAAACCCAAAACTATAGCTCTCCGAACTGATATGGCTGTAG
>JAOXNK010001251.1:0-14892 GCA_028566675.1 Hypoxylon intermedium
TGGTTGGGACCAACAGCGAGGATCGGCAGGCCGAGCCCCAATGCCATTATAAGCGACCTGTGTGATGCCCTTTTCATACAATGTTGGTGCACGACTACAACCGTTGAAACATAACCATTCCTTGAAGCCCGTCCCGCCTCGGCCTGTATGCAAAGTACAATGTCAACCTGTCCAACATGTGTATGCTTTCTATTTTCGTTGCATGGCTCTCAGCTTGCATATCTACCAACGATTTCCCCTACGTGCTCTTCCAGCGATCGGATCATATCAAGTGCTTGGGATATCTATCTCCTCACTGATAGCCCATCCTACAACATCCTCCATCTTCTCAGTCGCCCATAATGTTAAACTCCGAGACCGATCTCTCTTTATCAGCTGGCGCCAAAGGTTCTCCCAAAGCTGGTCACCCTTTTTCGGACAGCATGGCAGAAGAAACGCAAGTTTCAGTAGAAGAGGAGTGGCAACCATCGAAGCATGAGAAGGCCATCATCTACACTCTGGCTTTCCTCAACCTCATTGTATCACTTGATGCGACCATCATTGTGACGTCGTTAGCTGTAAGTTGAACGCTCACTATACCTGCATTCTCTAGCAATGAGCTGACAGGACACATCCAGGCGATCGTTGATGACATTGGCGGCACAACCACCGAAGCCTTTTGGATTGGTACATCTTATCTACTCGTGAACGCAGTTACTATGCCTATAATCTGTTCCATCAGTGATGTTATCGGTCGACCGATCTGCCTCACCTTTTCTATCGCTGCCTTCTCAGTTGGAACGATACTTTGCTGTGTTGCGAAAGACATGACGGTGATGCTCGTCGGCCGTTGCATCCAAGGTGTGGGTGGTGGAGGTATCCACTCCCTCAGCTTAGTTATTCAGACTGACTTCGTACCCCTGAGATGGCGGCCGAAGTGGTACGGCATTACGCGAGTATTGCAATGGATCCTCAAGTTACTTCAGGGGTTTGTAGCTGATGTAAACCTGCTAGACTCGCAGCCTGGGCTATTGGCCTATCTGTTGGCCCCATCATGGGCGGTGCCATCGCCGAAAAGACTACATGGCGCTGGATATTCTACCTCATGTTCCCGATCTGCGGATTCGGTCTAGTCGCTGTTCCCTATCTCCTAACCTTGAAACCAAAAAAGACTACTGCGCAGGAAAAGATGAGTAGGATCGACTGGTTAGGAGGGTTTCTCTTTGCCGGCTCCGCAACAGCCTTTCTCATTGCGATCTCCTGGGGTGGTACACAGGTACGTAGAGGTTCAGATCGTCCCCCCTTTCAGACGATTGGCACTAACCATAGACTCTGGTCAGCACGCATGGGATAGTGCGGCCACGCTGGTACCTCTGGTGCTAGGTCTCGTGGGCTTAATCGCCACGGTCCTGTATGAAGTATATGTGGCGAGGTACCCCTTCCTACGAAAAGATCTATTCCGTGACATCAGTTCCATCGTGGCATATATAGCCGCGTGTCTTCAGGGTCTAATGGTATGCATACCACTTCAATTACGCTATACTGGACTGAGTAACTGACATATCTGCTACCCACAGTTGTATGGGACGTTATATTAGTAAGATTAACGATTGAATACCACGCAAGTCACTTTGTTGACCTCTTCTCTAGTTGTCCGTTCTACTTCCTATCCGTGAAGGGATACAACCCAATTGACACTGGCGGTAAGTAGCATCCTGAACCATTGAACACACCTTTACTGCTTGGTAACGAAGCGTTCGTCATCGGTACACCCCCCGAGAGGAGGGATTCGACTGGACATGTCACTAACTCTAGATGGTATAGTGGCTACACTTCCTAACCTCCTAACGTTTGCTGTTTCCGGAATCGTGACCGGCCGTCTCGTAACGCGGTTCAACAACTTCCGTTGGGCTATCTGGATTGGCTGGTTTTTCGGCTGTGTCGGGGCGGCCATGTACACAGTATGGAGAATCAACGACAGTAAACCTGTCTGGGTCATCAGCTTTCTCATCGGCGGAATAAGCCATGGTGCTATTCTTAACGCACAAAACTTCGCCACGCAGGCAATGTGCAAGCCCGGCGACGAAGGTGCGGCGGCAGCTATGTATATCTTCGCGCGACAGTTCGGTATGGCCCTCGGCGTCGGTATCGGCGCCACAACGTTTCAAAACGTGATGAAGTTGAAACTCAGGTGGGAGGGCCTAGATACCAGCATTGCTGATTACGCCGAGGCCTACATTCCAACCTTACACGCGCTCCCTCCTGGCGCTACTCGAGATGCCATTTATGACGCTTACAAATTCGGGTTTCAGATAGTGGTCGCCACTTGGCTTGCGCTTTCAGTTCTTATCTTATTCCTGTGTCTGGTATTCATCAAACACGCGGACATGAACAGGAAGCTCAGTAGCGAGCATCAGCTAGACAGCGAGCGCATAGCGAAGCATTGGGGAAGAAAGGAGCCTGGAAGCGAGACTGAGAAGTGATATATGGATGGGATTAGTCTTCGACCACCAGCGCTCCTATGTACTGGTGTAGGGAGTAGGCCCTGCCGTTGCTGGGACATATGTTTCGTATTCAAGTTGGGCGAGGAGAGTATGTTTTCATCATTTTATTCGCTCGGATGATTGTTGTAGCTGTCATGAAGCAACACAAGAATGAGAGTTAGTTTTAGTTTGTTAGATAGCTGTTTTTGGGTGTTACTCTGCCACAGTCGTTGATGTGTTGGATTCAGGGGGTAGATTCAGGGGTAGATTCAGGGGTTGGTTTAGGGGTAATCAGAAAAGGTTGCTACTACACTCGAGAGGAGCCTTCATGCTCTTTCTGGATTATAATGATACCTACGAAGCCAATCGCATAAGATTTAGGAATTACTTGGTTTAAATCCAGTGTCTTTTCTCCTGAAAATCAACGGGAGGAGTCGTTGGCCGGTGTTGCTGGCAGTTGGATTGATTTCGTTGAAGCTACTTTGTAGTAGAGTCTCTTATGAGGCTTAAGGCAATAATAGCGGGACAGGCTGTACCGCATAGATAAATCAGATCCGATAAGGGTATGCAGCTTCCGATAAGGATATTTACTTTTTGGAATTCCAATGTCACAAACTCATTGATTTTTAAATTTAAACAACAACAGAAACCCATCACGACAATACCATTGTGTTCAACGGAGTCATAAATAAGTCCCTTCCACTCGCACACGGGAATACCTCGCCACTACCCCTCCTCTCTCACAAATCTCCTGCCAAGACCAACCCGACCAGCCCCGTGTCGCCGACTCGAGTTGTCGCATACCTGCACGTCGATGTTGTGATCAATCCAGCTTGTTCTGGTGCCAACGATTACCCGCCATGGCAACCGAAGACGCCCGCTACAAGAAATCCAGCCAGTACCGGCTGTGGTCTTTCACCCCATCCCACCTCGCTACCCTCCGCGAGAAGACCAATACCCTGGCACGGACCCAAATCTCGAGCCGGTTACGCGCTTCGGATCCGCCCGTCGACCCTCCGCCCGACTTCCTAACTCCTGCCGAAGAGTACAAGATCCTGAACCACTTCACTCTCGAGCTGCTGCGTGCTGCTCCCTACTGCCACCTCCCCACCGACATCCAGGCAACCGCCGCCATCTTCTTACGGCGCTTCTACGTCACCAACAGCGTCATGACCTACCCGCCACAAGAACTCATCAAGACCTGCCTATTCTTTGGCTGTAAAGCCGAAGGATACTTCATACGGGTGCAGAAGATTGCCGATACCTTCCCGAACACCACCGGCGACATGATCCTCGCGGCCGAATACGTGCTGTGCCAGGGCATACGCTTCGCCTTCGACGTACGGCATCCCTTCCGCGCCCTGGAAGGAGCCGTTATGGAGCTGAGGAGACTGGGCGACTTTGACGACGACCGGATCAATCGAGCCCATAAGCGAACCAGGGACATTCTGAAATTCAGCCCGCTGGTCACCGACGTATACTTCCACTACACGCCCAGTCAGATCATGTATGCCGCTCTAGCCATAGCCGACGAAGACTTGGTACAACGCATAATGCGAGAAGCTTTCGCCGACCAAGGCGGACCGGCCAAGGAGAAGATATGGGACGTGATAGAGAATTGCAAGGCCCTGCTGGAGAAAGAACCTCCGGAGAAAATGACCTCTTATTGGAATGATGTGAGTATATTGGTGGATGCCATTGTGGTTTTGCTCGAGGACTAACATTATCCGTAGCTGGAGAGTACCAAGACTGCCAAGGTACTGCGGAGAAAACTCACCAAGTGTCGAGACCCTGACAGGGTTGATTTGGTCGCTTTACAAAAGGCACGACGAGATCAGGCGGCGCAGAAGGCCAAGGGAAAAGGAGACAACATTGCGGATGCTGCGGTTTTTGGTAACGGAATCAACAATGAACGCGAGTCCAAGAGACGAAAAGTCGCTCCAGACGACCCTTTCGGACCCCCTCTATGAGGACAATAACGAATCGATGTATCACGACGCAAGAGACCACGATCGCTTTATTTGGGGATTGTTGTGGATATGTATTGCCGCAGACCACGATTTCCTGGGTCCAGATAGGTGGTCGTCATATGACGAGGACGAGTTCACTGGACAGGTCCCCGGCTAATAAGACTAATGAATAATTTGGCGTTATGTTCAACTATTAGAGCAACTATAATGGTTTTCTTCCCATGACCACGTACGTCACAATCAATATTAAACACTAATAGTAGCTAGATCTTCTAAGCCTTGCATATATCGAATAGCTTAGGCCTCAGCCTTGAATCCATCGATTTCCTTGTCCTGGCGCTTCTCCTGTTCTTCTAGCAGCACGTCGGCTGGGATACGGTCGGGGGTAGCGTTGACCAAAGCAAGCATAGGACCTACAGCAACGGCCATGAGAGCGAATGTCACGCAACTACAGATGGGCATTAGTATGCTGGCTGACAAGTCAAAGGGAGTTGGTAATACGTACAACCCGATCAAGGGGCTTGTTTTGATTTGAGTATTCATCCCATAGGAAATAGCTTGACCGACAGCTTCAAGGCATCTATCAAGCATGTTAGTCGCGGTAGTTACATAGCTACATCGGACTTGCGGAATCGATGAACATACCGGAAGGCAGCGCCGTTCCGAACATTCGATTGCGCATCCGTCGCGAAAGAGGACAGAAGCCAATACATGTACGACTGTGACAAGGGGCCCGTGGTCTGCACGAAGAAATACGGCAGGAAGGATTTGGCGTATAGCGATTCGTCCCAATCAATTTTTCCTGGGTTTGCGGCGTCAAACTTGACCTGTACGACGATGGACCAGATATAAACGCCCAGGTTCAAGATGACGACCGTGAATAGGCCGACTTGCGCGCGTCGACGTTGGCTCAGGGACTTCATGTCCAGAATGAAACCAAGACCAAAACATCCAACGCTATGACCATGTTTAGCAGTTGCTTTCCAAGATCAAGGCCAAAAAGTGGTGGCACTTACATGCAGAAGAATGGTGAGATGAGTGAAGAAAGGGCGCGAGAACGGACGGAGAAATATGTTCCCAGATACGTGGACCATGTGCCACTATAGAAGAATGACCAGACCGCCCAGAGAGCCGAAAGCAAGATGAGCTTCGAGGACATAGTGAATCTAATAAGTTTCGACTCCTGCTTGAAGGTGAGCTTCTCCGATACTAGGATCCGCGTCCCGTCGGATCGGACAACTTGCTCCAGGGGCGATATCAGGAAGGCAAAGGGAAGCGCCAGACTCTCGATGATTAGGAACGCGATATACGTGTCAGGGGTAACTCCACCGACCACACCTTTCACGTGGTTTTTAGACAAGCTGCAGAAGACGAAATGAGCATGACGTCCTCATAATTGATAGTTCAAGATTTGCAACAACTCACTTTATGGCACCCCCGACCAGCTGACCCAAATTCCGAGCGACAATCCACAGGGCCAGGTACTTTCCACGGGAGCCGGATGGTGCAAGGGACATAATTGAACCGGATTCGGCGACATACCAACAGCCACTACCAATGCCGGTGAAGAAACCGCCGAAGATAAGGTACTACGGGGAGATCCCGCTGTTAGCCTCCGCCAACTATCTCTTCATCCGAGGCGGCTCACCCATTGAGTCCCGAATTTGCTATTGCAGTAATAGGACGAGCCCCGGATAGGGAACGACATGGCACCGATAACTAATGCCCATTTCGTTCCGAGTTTATTCACTATGGGGCCGCCGAAGAGGCAGACAGTGGCAAGCATAGCGTAGTTAATCGCGGTCCTGTTTTAAATACTGTAAGAAAATCGCCCCTGAGGTTTTTCTCAGCTTTGGTCTCACGTACGCAATGTTAGACGTCTGAGGTGTCGCTAGACCGCCACCACCTAGACCTGCGATCGCATCCGCCATGGCTGGCCCGCAGAACGCTTGCACACTCATCAGGAGCATCTGCGTCAGACTGTGTTGATAGATCCGCTTCCATAGCGGGACAGCTTTTCTATATGCATCAATGTCGACTCGTTCATCGGCATCAGTAGTCGGGTTCATTGGGAGTGAGCCCTGCCCTCTGAGGGCATCGTCATTCCCACCCGCGTGGGTGTTTGGAGGCGCAGCGTCGAAGTTGGACATGGCGCTCAAGTCTGCATGGCCCTACAATGCCAACTGATAGTGAAATAAGTCGGGAGATCGAGCTGAGAGCCGAAGAACCCAAGTCATCATTTTCGCAATCTGCTTATAGATACATATGCTCTCAGGCGTATCGCAACGTCTCTAATGCCAAGCTTCGGCTCTCTCCTCCTTATCAGCAACATCTTCGTTAATCCGCGGAACCTCGTCTCCTACACACGTCTTGGGTATCTTGCGCGGCCTGCCCTACGGGTCCGAATCGGGAGTTGCTCAAAGCGACTCCCTTCGAATTGGCTGCCATTCTATGAACAGCCAGGCTGCCAGGTAGCGCACCTGGCAACTAGCCCCGGTCTAAGAGACACTGGTGGTGGATTAGAGAGCCAATGCCGACACATACGACTCTATTTCGACCAATAGCCTGCGAGACACTGCGGAGAACGACTAGTAGGGAATCCATTCGTCATTTTCGACTTCGCCTCTTCCGGGAATCGTAACAGCCCGGATTCGCAGGGTCTCATGCATTATTGACTAACTCTAGAGCCGAGAAGCAACCTATCTCAACGCTAGCCTATCTATGTCGAGATAGGGACAGGAGAGAGAGCTGTCTTTTCACTATTTTCCCAGTCCTATAACGTTTAATCTCAAAAATCGAAGCAAGGAAATACGAAGTAAATCGAAAACCACGGAGACTCGACAAAGTTAGCATTCCAGGATGTAAATCGATAGAATCAGATGTAAATCCATGGTCAGATAGGCATCCACTCTCCCCACAGTCCCAGTTAAAAGGCGAATTATCGCGGCATGCTATCAGTAAACCATACCCGTCATCAACCAACCAAAGCCCCTACTCTAGTCCTCGACTCTGTGTAGCTCGTTGGACGATGAGTCGATGTTATTGACAACATTGTGCCGCTCGTGACTGGCGTTTGCGATTGCGGACGACTTGGCTGTTTTACACGGTGCTGCATTTAAAAGGGTTGGTCTTGAAGAGTATCTCAGACCGTGCCCACCCAAGTAAAAGCGTATAGGAAACCATCTGAACGGCACGCGACAAGATGGCTACGTCTCGTGCAGAAACAAAAATCGTCGTCGTCGGTGGGGGTGGCACGATCGGCTCTTCCACCGCTCTGCACCTGATACGATCCGGCTACACGCCTTCAAACATCACCGTCCTTGACACGTATCCCATACCATCAGCGCAGTCTGCCGGCAATGATCTCAATAAGATTATGGAAGTCCATATACGAAACAAGGTGGACTTGCAACTGAGTCTAGAAGCGCGGGATATGTGGAGGAACGATGAGTTATTCAAACCATTCTTCCACAATACAGGCGTAGTAAATCAGACTAGGCCCCTACATACCTGTCTAGCCCATGCTAACGTTAACCAGCTTGACTGTGAGGAAACCGAGGAAGGCATCACATCCCTTCGACAGCAATACCAAAACCTCCTCGATGCTGGTGTTGGTCTGGAAAAAAGCTACGAGTGGCTAGATAGCGAAGATGCAATCTTGGCAAAAATGCCGCTTCTGCAGCGCGATCAGATCCAGGTGAATTTCTTGGCATGCAGAGTAAGAGCCGAACATACTGACAGCGTGGATAGCAATGGAAAGGTATATTTGGGGCCGATGGAGGCTGGCTCGCCGCTGGCAAGGCGATCAACGCTGTCGGGGAGGAGTTACGGAAGCAAGGGGTTAGATTTGGATTTGGCGGGTGAGAAAGTCTCTTGACCTATCTGACTTACCCGGCCGCTGACGTAGGGTCGAGCAGGGCAGGATCTTTCAAGCAGCCCCTTCTCGGAAACAATGGAATAACATGTGTCGGTGTTGAGACTGTTGATGGAACCAAGTACTATGCCGACAAAGTGGTTCTAGCTACCGGCGCTTGGAGTCCGGTATTGGTAGACTTGGAGGACCAGTGCTGTTCGAAGGTGAGAATCCCAAGACCATGGATAAGCCACTACGATACTAATAGAGAGCACAGGCGTGGTTATATGCCATGATTCAGTTATCGCCGCAAGAAGCTGCCGAGTACAAGGGCACGCCCGTGGTATATCACGGCGGTGTCGGCTTCTTCTTCGAACCAAATGAGTATGCAGCGCTTCTATCCTGAACAGATTTTATATATGACAGAAAATGCTGAGAATCTACAGGGACGGCGTCATCAAGGTCTGCAACGAGTTCCCAGGATTTACTCGCTTCAAGCAGCACCAGCCATACGGCGCTGCCGAGCCAAAACGTATTTCAGTCCCTCGATCACATGCAAAGCACCCCACGGACACGTACCCTGATGTCTCGGAGGAATCTATCCGTAAGGCTGTGTCGACGTTTCTTCCGCGCTTCGAGAACAAGGAACTTTTCAACAGGGCGCTGTGCTGGTGCACAGATACCGCGGACGCAGCACTGCTCATTTGCGAACACCCAAAGTGGAAGAATTTTATCCTAGCCACCGGGGACAGCGGGTGAGTTTCTAGAAGCAGTTTTCATTCTGGAAAACACTTGACTGACGATGTGATTATAGACACTCCTTTAAGCTGCTGCCAATCATCGGTAAGCATGTGGTGGAGCTACTTGAGAACAATTTGGCGGAAGACCTCGCGTATGCCTGGCGATGGCGTCCAGGAGGCGATGCGCTCAAGTCCCGGCGTAGCGCACCTGCGAAGGACCTGGCAGACATGCCTGGATGGAATCATGATGCGTCGCAAAAGGGAAAGTTATGATTATGATGAAATGGGATATTTAGATTCATTCAAGGGTAACAGCACTCATGGAAGCTGCCGATTCATCATGAAATCGGCGCTAGAAGCAGACAAGAGGAAGGGTCTATGGAATCTTGGCGTATGGGAGTGGTACACGGTCAGTTTGGGAACGACCCGACTGTATAGTACAGTATCCCAGAGCCCCCTCAACCCTTTTCTCCCTCTAAAGTTCCACGCCGTCTCTATTGTCGATTTGTTTTCCAGGGTTGGTAGACAATGTCGGCTACTTGCATGTTAAAAGGGGTTGACAGAGGAATAGGGTATCCGCTGAACGAAGGAACTTGTTTACGAAACATCGGTTACTACCGAATTAATCAGTTCCCGTCTCGTACCTAAGCAGTCAGCTATTAGTTCCCCGGATTTTTTGTAAATTTCAATTTCCAAACGGGGCCCCCAGCTTCCAAGGAGTGATGCGCAACCCGGCAGCGTACCATCAGGGTCTGACCACCTCCCCGATACGGTATCGAGCTTCCCCGCGATAACAAAGGTGAAGGATAGATAGGTATGCGGCGTGCGGAGTAAATTCAGACGTATAAACCATTCTTACCCCGACGAGACTTGGTTGTTGGTCTGGCCTTGCGCAGAAGTAAAACGGATATTGTCGTGAAGAGCATATCGCAAAGGTCGCGAGCATGGCAGACGTTGAATCAGGACAGAAGGATGAGATCGAGGCAAAGCCCGCAGACAATCAGGAGGATGCCATTGACGATCTGAAAGCAGAACAAGAAACGCGCAATATTGGTACACTTGAACGCAAGCTGAAGTCTCGACATGTGCAGTTCATGGCGCTGTCAGGAGCTCTCGGGACTGGTCTCTTCGTCGGTAGTGGCCAGGTCTTGTCGCTCGCCGGCCCCCTATCCGCTTTTCTCGCGTATCTCATTACGGCCTTCAATGTGTACTGCGTGGTACATAGTCTTGGCGAGATGGCCACGTATCTACCTCTGCCCGGTGCGGTCCCTGTCTACGCGTCGCGATATGTCGACGAGGCACTAGGTTTTGTCCTAGGTTGGAATTACTGGTACCAGCTCGCCATTGGATGTCCAATTGAAGTGACAGCGTCCGTGGTCGTTGTGGACTACTGGCCAAACGATATCCCCAAAGCTGCGCTGATTACTGTTTTCTTCCTAATAATGGTCATCATCAACTGTTTCCCCGTGCGCATTTACGGGGAAGCAGAGTTTGCCTTCGGCGCTGTCAAGCTGACGACGATCGTTGGATTAATCATTCTCATGTTCATCGTTACGCTCGGCGGTACTCCCAGTGGTGAAATGATCGGGTTCAAATATTGGAATAATCCGGGGCCGATGAACGAATATCTGGTAACTGGGTCACTTGGGAGGTTTCTCGCGTTCTGGAAGGTCTTCATCCAGGCGACATTCTCCTACGGCGGCAGTGAAATGGTGGTTATTGCTAGTGGCGAAACGGAGAACCCACGACGGAATATCCCAAAGGCCATCCGACGAGTCTTTTGGCGAATCGTCCTCTTCTACGTGCTCGCCATCTTCCTCGTTACTTTGTGCGTGTCTTCGCAAGATCCGCGCCTCCTAGACGCCATCAAAAGCTCGGCCCCCGGTGCAGCATCGTCACCTTTTGTCATCGCTATCGAGAATGGCGGTATCAAGATATTGCCTTCAATAATCAACGCCGTCATCTTGACTTCAGCCTGGTCCGCTGGGAATTCTTTCTTCTACGCGTCGACAAGAGTCCTGTATGCCGCAGCGCTAGACGGCAAGGCGCCCAAGTTCCTCACGTACGAGAAATGGGGTGTCCCTTATGCCTGTGTCGGAGCAACCACTGCCATCAGCTTGCTATGCTACATGAATGTGAGCAATCAGGGTGAAGACGTGTTCTTCTGGTTCTCTAACATCTCGGCTGTCTCTACGCTGGTCGTGTGGTCAGCCATTTGCGTAACCTATCTGCGTTTCTACTACGGCCTCCGCCATAACGGCATCTCGCGCGATACCTTGCCATATAAATCACCACTGCAGCCTTTCCTAGCATACTTCGCTGTTTTCTTCTGCCTTATTGTCGCTTTCTTCAACGGATACGATACATTCTTCCCTGGCAAGTTCAGCGCCAAGACATTTGTACCGCCATACATTGACATTCCGATCTTTCTCTGCCTGTTCTTTGGGTATAAACTCGTTAAGAAGACGAAATTTGTCAAGTTGGGCGACATGGATCTTTGGAGCGGTAAGGCTGAAATTGACCGCCTAGAAGAGACATGGCCGGAAGTGAGGCCGAAGAACTTTTTGGAGAGGGTCTGGTTCTGGATTGCATAGATTCTAGCATCATGAGGAATTAAGAGAAGTTAGATGAAGTGGCTTAACTGGCACCTTTTCACCGTTCTAAATTTGGCACATGAAGTTGACAAGTCAAAGCATCAACGCCTCACCGTCAGGAGCTTGGGTAAGCACTACGTTTGGTTCGGTCCTTCGAATGCTTTAATGATAGTCACAGTGGGCTTCACGGTAATGGGTGTTGAGGGTATATATACGACCACATCTAGTTCACTAATGTGGGATATCCACTTTCAGTGCTCGTCAGTTAAGTTATTATTTTCATTATTTTTGACTGACAAATCTAACATCTATACCTGTGAGATGAGCTTCTTTTCTGTGGGTTCCTTTTCGCTTAATTGTGAAATATTCAGTTCCCAGAGATCCTGTTCTCGGAATTCCAACCAGGTCGACGCAAGGAAAGCAGTAGAGAGGACCGATATTAGGAGGGTAAGACAGCGAGACATCACCAACCATCCACATATAGAGCCTCCTTCATGTGAGTCCACGTGTATATATTCGACATGTATAGCGGAGATACTGTTGAAAGGTCCTTCACAAAACACCGGGCCACGCAACAACGTGTATAGGAAAGCTGCGTAGGCGATTATAGCGTTCACAGAGAGTACTGTGTAGAGTGTGTATCTAAGCCAAGTCTTCGTTCACAACTCAGCATATTGTACATAGATGATTTATGGGGGATTGGGCTGTCCTTACAGTCTTGAATTTGTTTTGCGTAATAAATAATAGCGATGTCTCCAATACGATGGAGGAGACTATGCTGAAAGCCGAACTCAATATTAATAGATAATCGACTGGCGTATATGGTCCCGGAAACTCGGACAACCACGATTCGCAACTCTCCACCCACGCAGTAATCTGTCGGGGGGGTAGTAGTACCAGCCAGGTTATAACGAGAGTTGTGAGTGAAACAAGTAACGCCCCCAAAACCACTAGTAACGATCCTCTCCGTTCAACAAGAGAAGATCTCGACGATAGCGTGGGCGACATGATCAACCGTCGAGTGACTTGGTGTCCGCACTGAGATTCTGGAAATACGGAAAGGAGGCGTCGACTTCTAGAATACGTCTTGGGGTATCGTTGAGAGATTGATCATCAATTTAAACTCATCACTACCACGGATATTGCCTTTCTTTTCAATGGCTACATAAAACGTATTTTTAGAAATACGTCTGCCTATAAGCATGTAAGCCTCCTTGGTGTGGTAGGTAGGAATGTGACCCTTGTCATTTAGGTCGCTTGGCAGACACGCTAGATCGCTATCGTCAGCTTGGCTTACACGATCACGACTACCCTGGGGCCAAAAATAAGACTACGTAGGATTCAATGACGGGATGAGATGGATACTAAGTATAGGGTCACTGTGTGCTGTATACGACTGAATATAATAGCGGCAAGTCAAATCCTGATTTAACATATATGACCCGGAGACAACAATTTCGTCATTACCTAGGTACCTGGTAGACATCTGGTTAACCCTCCTTAAACTCGTTGCATACCTAATAGTGTAACTAGTCATTTTATAAGAATGTAATTCATCCAAGTCTATTCGAATGTTACTCAAGATATCTGGTAACCATCGAGTGCATGCTAATTTCCACATTTTCTCTGCGTGTCAGAACGAATCCATTTGTGGACAAATAGTTTCTGTTTCAGTGGTAGTGGTAGTTTAGGCTAAGAGTACAGATTCCACGCTGTATCTAAGATTTATCTTAATCTATCATGTCCCTCCTTTTTTAGCTGTAATTGTTGCATCTTTTTTAGATAGCAAGGTTGGAAACCATATGCAAAAATGCCAAGGGATCCCAATAAATATTCAATGACAGACGCATTTACCTCGTTCTATCTGTTCACCCTCTACAGGCTGGAGGAAATTACGTTCGTTGTTCCTGATATAATGGAGTATATGGAAGGTGTATGGGTAGTAAATATTTGTCTTGGGTGGGATCGAATTTGATTGAGAACCTGGTAATCTAGTAACTTTAAAGGTAGTCTCAGCTTCGTGAGAGAAGCCCAAAATCGCAGACATGGTTAAACTGTCTACCAGCGTCAAGGACCTTGGGTGAGGAAAATTTAAGACGAGAAAGACCCAGAAAGAAGATGCCGAAATATCCCAAGTGCCAACTCTAGCTTCTGTGTTATTTCCTGCATAATTATATTAGAAATGTCGATCTCGTGTAAATACGGAGAGGATAATGATTTAACTCACTTCCGAAGATGAACTTGCACGACAGTTAACTTTTCGTTCGGGTTTAAAATCGAGCCCTGGCGTGCCGACTCTTGTGCGGAAAGGTGAACGATCTCCCGAACTGCAGCTAACATTGCCAGTGTAGACGTGATATTGTCAGAGGGAAGTAATGCTGCATCTTTTCTCGGAGTACCATTTCGCTTTTACTCGGAGAACTCTCAATAGCGGTTTTGATGGCAATGAGATCAATTGGTTGGTCTTCCTTGCCGTTGCTCTTCCCGCTCGAAAACCCATTGAGCATCTTTCTCCAAGGTGAGCAGCCGCTGGTTTTGCCGACTATGGAGACGCACACGTCCGGTCAGCAGGCATAATGAGAAGAAGAAGAAGAAGAAGAAGAAGAAGGAAGAGAAAGGGGATTAAAACATACATAAGATGTACCATAGAGCATCTAGCATCTTGACGGCGAACCAAAGCACGGATGTCTTCTTGTCTCTTGTCTGCATCCCATTGAAGCAAACGTAGAATGCCTCGACTAAAGACGCATTCCATTCAGCTGCCGGTAGTTTGTCGTTGTGCTTGGCCTTCAAAGCGTCTAAAGCACCTGGGAAATTGAACTTTTCCTCCATGGTCATCCCCGGCGCAAGCATAGATGTTGAAGATTTGGACTGCATATTGTCGGTTGAAAGAGAAATTTGATGTCGAGATAAAGTTAGACGTTGCGAGTAAAAGGAGTAAAAGGAATAAAAGGAGGGAACAACGATAGTTATATAAAGATAGTGGGAGGTCCATGCTACGCACAACGTGACAGAGAAAAACGAAAAAGGGGTGCCTCAGGTTCCTACCTATATTGAAGTTTCAGGTATCCATTTGATAACTCGGCCCATGTTAGAGACTGAAGAATCATCAAGTCACTTGATCACATACTATTTAGTTTGCTACTCTACCTAGACAGGTATTAGTACCTTAGGAGGTAAGAAATTGGAGAAATGACTCAGAATGTTGTTACAGTTTTATATAACTGGATGAATGGACAATAGACAATGGGCAACGAGCACATGTGGACGGGC
>JAOXNK010001258.1:0-14871 GCA_028566675.1 Hypoxylon intermedium
GTTATTGAATATTGAGATCCTATGTTTGCCTATATGGACGATGAACCTCGGGCCATTGAGAGGAAGGTATTATCACTAAGGTGTTCAACACCTCTCCTGGTACATATGCCCTTTTCATAGCAACGTGAGTGTATAGTTAGTTATATCCTCTGTCTAACTAGATAGTTATATTACATACATGCATTGAGATTTGGAGAGGCAAACCATCATCCCTTGTGGCTGGTATAACATCTCCCACGATAGCAGTTTGAACAGAACTGGACATAAAACATCGAGGTCTCACTATAGTCACGCGTACACTTACTGTCGTACCAATGTCTGGGACCCATAATGTGAAAAGGGGGCCATTTGGTAGGGTTATTTCAGTCACACATAGGAGAGCCAACCGACATTGGTATTATTAATCAATTCGATTCCTTAATTCATCGCTGAGATCGTGAATGATACACGCAATAGGTGTCTATGTCAAAAGGGCCTACCCTCCTTTGCCCCGGACTATTGCTATAATGAGACACCTGCAAATCCTTATTGCTGAAACCAGTCTATACCGCCCTTGAATCGTCTAGTACATCGTACTAATCTATATTAGGCGCCGTCGCAGGCTCATACTCAACAACCCTGGAGGCTGAGTTCCAAGCCATGTCCTAGAGTACTCCTTTTTGCATGTAAAGGAAGTGTATGCGACCCCTATTGAATCAAGATGTAGCCTCTCCTCCTTCTCCAATGATACGGGCAATTAGTACGTAGATGAAGATGATGGCTCCAAAGACCAGCAGCTTGTTGCGGCTGAGCCAACCCGTGCCGGCATCTCTGCGCTGGACAACGGCATCGACAACGGCTTGAGTTTGACCGCCGCTGCCACCAGCTATGCCCAACTGTGGTCCACAGGAAGCCCCACCATTTTTGACTCCCGTAGCTGCGTCGATGCTATTCTCCGTCATCCATCGCCAATTCTCCTTGTCCAGTTCGGGCCACTCCGATCTAAACTTGGCGCCGCCATCGCCCGCCTTCACGTTCCCCTTTTGCGCTGGGTTCTTGGCATGGGAACCACCTCCGGTCGAGTTCCACCACCTTGATCTAGCTGCAAATATTTTGCGCTCGTGGGCTGTGGCCGATACGGAACCTGTCGTCATCTCCTCCGACGTCATGAAGGATAGCAGGCCGATTAGGATTGTTGATACTTCCCACGCCGGGTTGAACGATCGTGGGTGGAAGTCGGAGATGGAGAGACAAAGTCGCGTCGACGGCTGGAAACGTCCGGACGGGGTGTGCATTCGAATAGCGGGCGGCGCAAACGGATAGTTGGGCGGGAATATCAAGGTTCCCCAGTACTGTCCGCTAAAGTACGGGGTATCCTCAGGGCCAGTAATAATGTAATGCCACCTACTCGCGTCAACGGAAGTGAGCTTTGGAAGGGGGTTGGTTTAGACCTACTCAAGAATGTTCGACTCTGATGGATGGGGACTGATATAGGGGGGAGGGTTTTCCGATATGCTCTTGTATTCGCGTGCTAACTACAAGGCGTCATCACGATTAGATCCAGATATCTACTTGGATAGAGCGGAAGCATAGAGGATACATACGCGCTTGCTCGCTTGCTTGCTGGCCATGGTGTTATATTACGGGTATCTTGGGAAGGCAATGCGGCACGAAAGTCGCCTATTGGCGAAAGGGATGGAATGGGTAAAATAGTTTGCACTGTAGGAAGGGATAAAGAGAAAGGAACGGATTTAAGTGGTGAAGATGCCACGCGCTGGCTGTTATTAGGTGGTTAGGCACGATTACGGTCGGAAGATTAAAGAAGGGAGTTGCAGTCTCTGGGTTGAAAGAGGCTAATGATGACAGACATGTGTTGCATTGAGACGGTCGGTCGGAGGTGTAAGGTTATGGGTTCAGATTACACTACACTAGTCTGGCTAGTCAGCTAGTGTAATGTATCCCAAGCAGCGCAGCTATTCCCCAATAGGCTTAGCTAACGGAGTTTTTTTTGTGCTTGGGCTGTTGGGTCGTTGCGCCAGGAAGTCGGGCGTCATTACTAGTACAAAAAGGGTAGCATCTGCTAGGTACCTGAGTAGCCCACAAGCCACATGTCCAGCCTACGCCAGTCCAGAATTCCGTCACCTTGAAGCTCTTGTGGGTTCCGGAAACCCCCCCGGATCTTGCCGACTTCGCTAACTGGACCCCTGCAGCTGAGGCTGCTTGAACTTCGATGCCCAAGTTGTCTCTCGTCTTCACGTGAGCTACTTTTTTCTTCTACCCGTGTACATTATTCGCACTTTGCTAGCTGACCTCAGATGGCTCGCAACGCTTCTCCCGGGGACGACGATGTAAAGCTCCCCCCCTCATTCATGCTATTTCACATGTCAATTGCTAATGGAAGCATGCGTATGCTAGGTCTTCGAGGGTTTGCTCAAATCCGAGACAGCGGCTGTAGAGCAGAAGGCGGCAGCAGAACGAGCTCAGGCACACGAGACACAATCCGAGAGGCGAACGATCGAGCTGGTAAGCTTCAACGTGTCCAGGCGAACCCTTTCGAGGTCACGGCATCCTAATAATACTACTCTTACCAGTTATCACAAAACCAAACGCTTCCAGTCACCTTCTCCTCTCTTCAGATCCACGGCGCTAAACACACACGCAAATCATTCCTCGACCCCTTATTCCAGCCCCTCGTGGAAGACAGCCGCAATGCCGCTTATACGCTGGCAGACATGCTGGAGCAAGTCGGCGGAGCCGTCGAGAAGCTACAGAGATTCGACATTTTCCATCCGCAAATCCTCTTCCACTTATCTCGGCCGCCTCACCTCGACCCTTCGTCCTCGCCCACCGACCTCGATGTTTCCATTTCAGTGCGCGAAAAGTCTCGTCTCCTACTCAAAACCGGCACGGACCTCGGCAACACAGAAGGCTCGGCATATGGATCCATGCTGTGGCGGAATATATTTGGCGGTGCCGAATCTCTATCGTTGAACGCGTCCGCCGGTACGAGAACGCGCTCGGCGTACAGCGCCGAGTTCACTACCCCGATACAAAGCAACCCCAACGTACGCCTCAGCGTCGAAGGCCTGGCCAGTAGCACGCAGAAACCCTGGGCAAGCCACGAAGAGGTTCTTAAAGGCGGTGCCTTGAAACTGAACTGGTTGAAGGACAATGGAGACCGTCATCAGTTTGGCTACTCCGGCGCCTGGAGACAACTAACTGGCCTTGGTGCCGGAGCCAGCCCCACCGTGCGAGGTGATGCCGGAGACTCCGTCAAGAGTGCCATATCCTACATATTCCAGCGGGAACGGCGAAACAATCCCATGTTACCGCAAAGCGGGTATCTCATCAAGACAGTTACGGAGTTAGCGGGGTGGGGGTCACTAGGCGGAGACGTCAGCTTCTCCAAAAGTGAGATGGAGATTGCCGGTGCGGTGCCTGTTCCTATACCTGGAGTTCGAGGGTTCTCCGGTGTCTCCATCGGTGGCGGCTTTAGAGCCGGTTTCCTGTACCCGCTTCCGCTATCATACGGTCTTGGTGGCGCATCGCCTAGCCGAATCAACGACCGATTCACACTCGGGGGCCCGACAGACGTACGAGGCTTCTCACTAGGTGGTCTTGGTCCGAGAGACGGTGGCGATGCGCTTGGCGGCGATATTTTTGCTGCGGGGAGCCTAAATATGCTGGTCCCTCTACCACGAGTAGGTCGTGATTCTCCATTCCGGCTGCAGCTCTTCGCCAATGGCGGCCGGTTGGTGGCAATGAAGAACAAAACAAAAGGAAGTGATAACGCGACTAGGCAGCATCTGGGCGCTGGTACAGTATGGGATGGTATGATTTCCGCCACGAGGGATCTCACCACAGGACTACCTAGTCTCTCAGCCGGCGTGGGGCTTATATATGCACACCCTGTCGCGAGATTCGAATTGAACTTCAGCTTACCGCTAGTAATGAGGCGAGGCGAGGATGCCAGGAAAGGGCTGCAAGTTGGCGTAGGAATCAATTTCCTTTAGTGCAACAGTATCCTTTCTAAACTGTTCTAGGAACAGAATCGAGAGGGCATTATCTGTAAATATTCTCTGCCATCCACCTCCACCTGTAAATACCAATCCTCGTGTCTTCAATCATCAACCCGGCTAGAAATAGTTTAGGTAGTTTTGCCGTGATCTCGGATATCAAGAAAAATAAGCCCAAGGAACACTTTCTGTGACAACCTTTTTATTCGCATGGGCTTTACTAAAGCTTGGATTTCTATCAAGTCTTCCAACGAATTTCCACCAGGCGCTGCAAATGAACAATTCACTCAAGTGGCCGAGCTTTGAATTTCATATATCTAATTCGCTCAATTTCAATAACCGCTCGGGTTTCAAAACAATGGATGGCGACTCTGTAATTCTAACCTCCTTTAGGATATTGAGACTGGTTAACGTACAGAACTTTGGCGATGAATTTAAGTGGATTCAACAGAGGGTACCTAGGTATGTAGGTTCGACGTCTCTAACAGAGCAAATGATGGCATCGGAGATAGATTGAAAGTTCACATAATTGCGCCAATGAATACTGAGTGAGCCTCACTATTAGTACTTAGTCACGCTTAGTCGAGCTACTTGTAGACAGTTTCCCATTAGAGGAGTCTTGTTTGTGCAATGGGCGCTTAATACCCTTGTACCACTCTTGTCTCTCTCAATCTCTGTGTATCCATTGGTGAAGTTGGCCGGTGGGGTTAGGATACTAAGTCAATTCTTAATTCTGATTGGCTCAAGGGGCCTATTTTTTGACCAATCCGGCAAGTAAGAGAAGGGTTAGGACTGTAACTAAGATCAATACCTGTGAAAATGGGACGGTGATCCATATACACACTCGCATCGACGATTATCGATTCGTTATTCAATTGTGGGCTTCCCGGCTCCGTGTGTTGGTGGCGCCTATTCCAGTCACGAGAAGATCGGACGGCTGCCCAGGCCATTGCACAACGTAATTGGGCCCATGCCCCTGGTATGATTCACAATCTCGTCGACTGGCGATTTGACTAGACATGCTTTACGTCAATCGAAATTGGGGCCTGCTTAGTCTACCTAGGGTTTAAGTCAGAGGGATTCCCTCTCCTGTACGTCTCACCTTTTCCATGTCTTGTACAATGTAAGTTGTCGCGCTGGTCGGCTATTTCGCGATGCAACCAGGTCTACAGTTGTCATGTGCCATGTGGGCGATGGCGGCCCTATCGCTCACCTTAGTCACTCTCCGCCTATACACCCGTATTCGAATCATGAAGTTCGTCGGCGCAGAGGATTACATGTACGCTTGCACTGGTGTACGTAAGCTCTATTGACCCCAACGCTGCTAGCATAGGATCTAACTCGGTTCTTCCGCAGGTATTCTTCCTTTTGTTTGCCATCTTCATTCAAATCGCAGTCTTGAACGGGCTGGGTCAGAGTTTCTGGCAGCTCAGCATCGACGAATCTTCGAATGCCATCTTCTGGACGTACGTGGCAAACAGTTTCGCTATCACTGGAAATGCTATGGCCAAGTTATCTATGGGGCTTTTTCTGCTTCGGGTGGTCCAGACACGATGGTCCAAGATCGTGCTCTGGGCCGCTGTGATTGTCACCGTCGCCACATCCATCGCTCTCACCACCATGCTCTGGAATCAGACAACACCCCGAAAGGCTTCGTGGGACCCCTTGCGGACGCCAGGCACGTGGAATATACAAATCCAACCTATGAGTGTTGGTCTTGGAGGTAATATAGGCCATTGCATATTGAGTTACTCCTGAGATAAGATGGGTGCTAATAATTATATAGTCTGGTCTAGTGCCTGCGACTTCTTGTTTGCAATTTTTCCCTGGCTGTTTATTAGGTCGCTTCCTATGTCTCAACGAGAAAAGATCATGCTAGCCGGCGGAATGAGCCTCGGAGTAATGTACGTTACAGCAATTATCCCTCCTAACTACCTGAGAGATGATGTTAGAATATAAGTAAGCTAATCTGCATACGTAGTGCTGGAGCTTGCGGGATCACTCGCACAATAGTCTTGTCGCGGCTAAATGTCTTCAACTATACCTGTGAGTAAAGCTTTCGTCTCCTATGACTCTAAACATCCAGCTGACAAGTATAGTAAACTTTGTGCCATACTTTGCGTGGGCCGGCGCAGAAATTGCTGTTTCCATGGTCTGCATTGGCATACCGACGCTGAGGCCACTGTATCTCAAGACGAGAGGATTGACTAGTGCAAACCACTCGAATCCACGCCGAAGCAACAATACACACGAGTTGCCCCGATTTGTTATGCATCGCCACAAAATTCTCGAGCCGCCTTCTCTTGGGCAAAACTCGGGATTTTCACATACCCGCACAGACTCTAGTATATCGAAGCCGGCGACGACGTACACCAGGAAGCGAAGTGATAGCGTGGAGGATATAATATCAGAGTACGAGAATCAGCATGTGGGTGTGATATGGGTTAAGAACGAGGTTCGGATCCAGGAAGACGTTGCCGACTGGCCGTTGCGAAGTTGATAATCGTTGATTACTATAGAGCTAGAGACGGTTGTTATTCAGCCTTAGACGCGAGTCACCATAATAGATGCCATTTCGATGTTATAAAGGGTATAAATACTAACCAGCTAGAGCGCAATCTTATCTAGAAATGATGTTTAGCACATGGCATGGAAGTTTGGGGATCCAAAAATGGCATCAACTTTATACTCTATGCGGTCTATAAAACGGGCTGGTCTACGTGACTTTTTACCTTATGGAAATCGGATGCAATTATTGGGTTTAGTTATAGCCGGATGAATTGCTTCCATGAAATAAACTCGTAACTGGACCACGAATATCGAAATTCAAAACCGCTACCCATGCCACGGCAAAGCCAATATGCAAGGCTAGTATTTGAAGCCAGTATCTTAAGCGCAAAGCCATTCCGGCCCTGGCTAGCAATGAACTGCAAGATATCACAAAAAAGGGCATGAAATGAAAGGTTGAGGATTCGAACCTGAAGCCATTGAAATTAGGGGCTTAGTATTACTGGTGAGGTCACAGAGGTGCACTCCAGCATAGCACTGGTGTGGCTAGTGCGGTGGCTAATGTCATCTACTCTAGCCGCCCAAATAGTTACCCGCCCCGAATCATCTGGCGAGATTTCGTTCTTCGGTATTTCATATGAACGCGTTCAGCCAGTGCGAATATTAACAAGACGGAATAGCAAGTGCATCCGAAATATGGACTAAATAGGGCACTTCTGCAGATAGGATGATATCAGTGCTGCTCCTCCTTTAGATGGCCGCGAAAGTCTGTGGCCGCCTGCTGCGCCCTCGTCAAGCGTAGATTCTCCTGCCCAAACCAATACGGCTTCAGATCCGCAATCGAACTCTCCAGCTCGGTGTACGTGTCTCCCAATGTCAAGATGACCCGCCCGTTCCAGCGCTCCTCCTGGTCGCCTCTTGGCCACAAATCGCTGTCGTGTTCCTTCCCGTACACTTCGACCATCCGATTCTGCTTCGCTGTCGCCGCGTACACCAACGCAGCCCCTACGAATCCCGCGTCGCTAATCGGCAGGCCCATGGCGGCGATGGGCGCCGCAAGATGAGGCGGCAGCAGGTTGGTTATGGTTGCTGCTGGCGCGACGCCGTTGATTGTGATTCCCTCCTCTGCCAGCATCGTCGACCGCAGCGCCCGGACCAGGCCCACGAGTGCGAATTTGCTCGCCGCGAATACCGGCAGCGACTGCTCCGGTGCGTACGCCACCGCGCTGATCGTAATCACGACGCTGCCCTCCTGCACTTCGTGCGTACGCATGCTCCGCCTCGCTAGCGTCAGCGTGTGCAGGATGCCGACCAGATTGACGTCCAGCATGCTCGCGTAGCTGGGCTCGCGGCCTTCCACGAGCGACTCGTGCGTGAAGTAGTCGTGCGGCTCCGACACGCCCGCGTTGGCGAAGACCATGTCTACGCGCCCGATACAGTCGAAGACCGCCAGCTGCTCCGCCCACGAGGCTACGTTACACCGGTGGAAATGGAACGCCGACCAGCTCTGCCATGACTCGACGTCCCCGGGATTGGCACCGCTAGGCTCGTTCACGTCGAGGATGTGGACGGTAGCATTCTTGGAGCGCAGGATCTTAGCTGCTGCGAACCCAATCCCCGATGAGCCACCTGAATATGTACGTCAGTAAGCGGCAAATGAGGTGAGGTATACGGCTGAAGCCTGCTGGAAACCGGACCTGTGATCAGGGCCACCTTGTTGGTAAGATCCGGGATCGAGTCCTCATTAATTTTGAGTGATGCCATGTTCATGTGAATAATGGAGCTATCAAGTCTTAGGGAGTAGTTACGGTCTTGGGTCTGTCACCTTGATATAGGAGCCTGTGATCTTCAAGGATGGATTGCAGTCATTTATACGATCTCGGCGATTTCCTAATCTGGCTAAGCTATGAAGTTGTTCGTTACTTCATCCCCATAGCTCTTCGTCCTCGACTGCTACATTCCCGCGCATAGGTCAATGCTCAACCAACTTTGCTTTCACGTGGAGATGCGGCTTCGACCACAGCGTGTACATGCACGAGTCCCTGTGCCAATCCAGATCCGACTCTGCGAGCTCCAAGTCGAAGTTCCATATCAATTTGGCCAAGATTTGACGCATCTCCATCCAACCCAAGCTGCAGGATAGAAATAATCTGGTCAACTCTTGGACAACGAATCATCGATACTTCATATTCAAGATAGCTTACCTCTTGCCAAGACAGCCTCTCGCTCCGAGGCTAAACGGTTGGCTGGCCTCGAGGTCATCTTCTCCTTGATAATCATCTAGCCACCGCTCCGGGTTGAACTGGAGAGGATCTACGAAATTCTTTGGATCGAGACTTGCTGCAACGGGATTGGTTGCGACCACCGTCTTATTCTATCGTGTCAGCTTGTTTTTCGTTATGGACCAAACTAGTCAAAATACTCTTTACTGGAACAGAAGTCTTTGAAGCAAATATTCACATACCCCAGCAGGAAGGAAATGCCCATCCACGGTTTCTCCACCCTCCGGTACCTGTCTTGGAAGACCCAGAGGCAATGGAGCATAGATGCGCATCGCCTCTTTGCAAACGGCGTTCAAATATGCTAAGTCGCGGGCGGCCGCTTCATTGATATCATCTGCCGATTCGAAACTGCTTCGGATTTCGGAGGCTAACCTTCTATAGACATCCGGGTTCTTGAGCAGATAGTAGGTCGCTGTGGAAAGAACCGTAGATGTCGTCTCGCTGCCGGCTAGCACAAAGTCTGAGACGTGTGCGGCCAGTTCTACGTCTGAGACTTTGTGCTGGTGCTTGTAGTCGGGGTCCGCATCAATCTGGATCCTCTGCGCAAGGATACGCGTGAGGAAGTCTTTACGAGTAGTTGGCCGAGATATACGTCTATTAGAAAACGGAAATAATTCGTTAAGTTTCTACTCGTGATGACTGCGATAAGGAATCTCCAATACTCACCTGTTGACTAGTTTGATAGCCATATCCTCATTCTTATTCGTGTCGTCAATGAGCGATGCTATCTGCTTGCGCATGATCAACTTGACAATTTCAGCCAACATTGGAAAGCGCTTGAACGAGTCTACGAGAGCACCTTTGGTTAAAGCTCCCATCGTGATGGCAATCCAAGGATGACGTTCGTCTTATTTTACGACTTATTAGCTCCAATGCAATAAATCCGAAGCCCAACTTACCTGTCTCCAGTGCCCCAAACGTTTCACCAAACGCCAGGTTCCCAATGATATCGAACGCCATCCGTTCGAACAAGTCCGCGATGTCCAACCGCTGTCCTACCTTTGCCCCCATAAGACGCACAAAACGATCAACGCTATCTGTGACCAGTGCCTCTTGCTCTAAGAGGCTCGAGTTGCTGAAGGCATGCGAAAGAAGCCTCCGCATCTGCGCGTGGACTCCAGCGTCACGTTCTGACACAATGGAATGAACTCCCTTAGCTGCGAAGCTACCCCCCTCGTAGAAAACGGATTTCACAAAGGTTTTGTGTCCGGGGCGAAAGCCGTATATGTCGCGGAATGACTGTGCCGTGTTGAAAGAGAGCTCGTTGGGCGCCACGCGGACGACAGGGCCTGAGTTTCTGCGTTGGTTCAACGTGTTTACGAGCTATCTCGCTTTCCGCGGTTGGAACAGAGAGGGAGCCTCATCGAAGCCTTTCTTACCATGACGGCGATGAAGATCCAGTATCTTATAGGGCTGCCTCCCGCTGAGGAAGTCTATGGAATATGGCAACTTGACGTCGAGAACCATGAACATGTGAGTTTACAAGTCTCACACATCTCCCTGATATTTTCCGCATGATGCAATCACGTACATTGCTAGAAGCTGCCAGTTTCGGGCCCGGGAACCGGCTTAGTGGGTGAAAATACACATTGTAGATTCCGCCGTGGACGACCTGCAAAAAAAGTCTTATCATTAATCTACCTCCAAGACGAAAGGCGAGGACTTATAGTTGCGCACCTTCGTGATGATCACTGCTGCGAGTAAAATCCAGAGGTTCTGCCACGTCCACGCGACAACGTAGAGGGCAGTGAACCCGAAGCTGTCTGTGGTGAACATGCTGCTACAGCGTTCAATCGAAGGCTAGTTGTGGTTCCAATGCAAGGTAGCCACAGAGTTGCAAACGGCAGATTGATCAGGCCGAATCATCTTCCTTGTTGCAATGCCCACATTCTCTAAAATAGGGGTGGCAATGTTGCAGCATGCCAAGCCTCATGATATCAGGACGGCTACAGAAAGAGTCGTAAAATCTCACCAACACGAAATGCTTGATCTAAGACGATTTTGGAAGTGGCCGAGTAAGCTGATGATTCTAGGGGATTGGGGTCAAAATGCAGGTCGTCAGCCCGTCAGCCCATCGGCCGGCTGATGTGAGCCATCTTTTTTACGCCCCGTGTCGTCGTCCAAAAGGTTCCCGATAGCTCTCCTACACACGCCCAGGCGTCTGCCCATCGTCTCGCTGCCTAGCCGTCTCCCTACCCCCTGCAGCGTATTCACGAGCCCGAGCAAATGGTCCAATGCAAGATGTAGCAGTACACGGGCGACTGCGATATATTCTGTCTCGCTCTCGAGCCGATATGTACCTACCACCGTAGCTGGAGTTTCACCAACATCCGATGCAGCGCGGCGGGACGAGAGCGTCGACGTCGCGCGGCAGCACAGGTCGCTTAGCCTGCTCACCAGAATGGTAAGAATCATCATGTTCTCAACACGCGACGCGCAAGACGTGCAGGACACCATTTCCTCGCAGTGCCACAGCGCTTTGCGGTGCGCTACGAGAATGCCGTCAACAGGGAGATGCGCGTTAGTAGCAGGCTCAGCGAGCGATTCCAGCTCGTCCATTAAAATCGCCACGCGGTGCAGGCACTGGCAGTCGGGCCCGCTGTTCTGCGGGGGGTCTGCTCTGTGGCCGGTTTGCTGCATTTGAATGGAGGATAGAGCTTCGCTCGCGCTCGACGAGTAGATTTCCGGATCCTGTTGTTGTCGCGGGCCGCGGAAGTCCTGCGCATACTCGGGTGCGAACCGCCCTTCCCAATTCCCTACTTGGGCCGAGGCCGAATGATACCATGTGAATTCAGAATCGAGCGGAAAATTGGAGAAGTCTGTGGCCCCGTTCGTATTGTAGTCCCCCTGAGATTCGTAGATCCACTCGTGGGGGGTTGTGGAAGCCGGCCCGCCAGAATCTACTGTCGGCGCCGGCGTTGGCGTGGGAAGCTCAGGTGCGTCGGCCCGTCCCAGATCCATGTCTTCGAAACCGGGTGCCTTTTCACCCGGCGTGGTGGTGCTACTGCGCCGAGGAGGGTCGTATGTGCACTCCCTACCCGTCGACTGGCATCGCCTGCAGCCGTCGCCGTTGCGCTCGTCGATGCAACGCACCTTTTGCGCCCTGCATTGCGAGCAGGCTGCCGGTCGCTCTGTCTTGGCTGTCACGGGATCGAAGGTGTGCGGGCGTTTGCAAAGGAGCACGTTGCTGCCGTCGCTGCTTGCGACAGGCTTCCAGCTCGTGAACATGATTGGTCTCTAGTAAGAGTCGGTGGTTCACCTACCCGAGCCATTTCCACGCATTCGCGGCCATTCCATATATGGCCTCGACCGGGTGACCCCTATTGCTTGTAGGGTCTAGAATTCTCCAACCCAGCGTGGTTGGGTTACATGCTGTACATACAATATACTTGTACCCTACTTGTACTTCGTAGGTAGGAGACCACAATGGTGTTGGTTCACCATGCTTACTGCAGGCCGCGTAAATAGGCTTGTCGCTGCGGCGCAGCACGCTGCTGCCTACGTGTAGGTTGGTCGTCGTTTCAACAAAAGGCATCCACCCCATCGCTTCCTTTTCTTCGTAACTCGGTATAATCTTGCTCCATATACATGTAGCAGACCGGAAGTTACCCCTAGCTCCATCTCACCCTTACTCCCGAATCAGCCCAAGATGGCCAAGTTGGACTTCGACCTGCAGCGGGATGTGCCTGAGCTCACAGGCAAGGTCATCCTGATCACTGGTGGTAAGTAATGAACTCTCTGGACTCTCCTGGTATCATGCGGTATATCAAGGCGCTCATACTTGTTGAATACTAGGCACAAATGGACTCGGTGCCGCTGCCGCTAAGATGCTGGCAAGCCGAAATCCCGCCAAGATCTACATCACTGGGCGCAATAAGTCGGCAGCGCAGCGTGTCATCACAGACATAAAATCTAGCGGTTCGAGCACCGAAATAGTCTGGGTACGCTGTGATCACACCGATCTCGCGACCATCAAGGAAGCCGCAGATGTCATCTCTGCCAAGGAATCTCGTCTCGATGTCCTCATGGCCAACGCCGGCATCATGGCGCTCCCGCCCGGTCTCACCAAAGACGGATATGAGCTACACTTCGGCATCAATCACCTTGCGCATGCCCTCTTAATCCGCAAGCTGCTCGGCCTACTGCAAAAGACTGCCAAAGAGCATGGCGAGGCACGCATCATCCCAATATCTAGTCTGGCCCTCGCCTTAGCGCCGCGAAAACATGGTATCGTCTTTGATGACCTCAAGACCACGCAGGTAATGGCATTATGCCTAACTATCTAATAAAACATTCAACATTGCAATAACTAACAACTTGATAGTCGTACTGGATGCTCGGCAAGTGGCAGCGCTACGCTCAGAGCAAGCTGGCCAACCTGATCTACGGCCGCGAACTCGCCCGCCGCTACCCCGAGATCCTTACGTTGATGGTGGATCCGGGCCCGAGCAATACGGGACTAGTTTCGAGCCTCGGGTTCTTGGATAAGATGATCGTGTACTTGGGGAATATCAACAGGTTCCTCGACGATGATCAGGGCCACTGGTGCCAGGTATGGGCCGTGGGTGTGCCCAAGGAAAAGGCGAAGCAAGGAGAGTTTTACGAGCCGGTCGGCAAGCTAACTACCGGGTACACGCATTGGTGTCTGGATCAGAAACTGGCAGAAAGGCTTTGGGACTGGACGGAGCAGGAGCTTAGGCCCTGGTTGACATAAAGTCAGGCAGGTTAGAACAATATTGGATAGTTTGAATTCCCCGTATTCCTATTCCGTAGCATCGGCTTCGTTCGCTGCCTGCTCGAAGATGACCCGATACAAAGGTTTTTTGCTGTAATTTATATACAAATCACACTACTTTATCATGTAATATCGCTTGCTATCTGTACTGTTTTCCACGCTAATAATCATATATCGGAGTTGTTTCTCTTGTAAATCCAACTTGAAGCTATTCCCAACCTCACAACCGTCCATTCCAAGTTGGATATTTCCAAACGTACCACTGTCCAGGAGACCTTTTCAATAGAAGATATGAATAGATCATTACCCGACCAAGAAACCAGTGATAAAATGGCCAAATAAGGGCTCAGAAACACTCATTTACGCATTTTTGGATCATTCCTTGTAGAGGGGGTTGGGATATGGAAAACTCCGAGTTATGTGTCTATGCTAGCCACGATCTTTCAGAACCAACAAAGATACCACGATAAATTCCACTCTATGTTACAATAGTATCCACCTAAAATATAACGCGTCCCTTATGTTGAGATCTTACAAGCCTCCTTAGGCTAACGGAAACCCCCTATGGAGGTAATTTTCCAAGAAACCGTCAGGGTCATATATTTTGCGAATCGCCTCTAGTTTCGGCAAGTTCGTCCCATTGGCGTAACTCTCAAATGGCATCTGGCCTTGCGCGGAGTCACCTAGATAAACGAATTGGTTGAACAAGCCTAGCTCTTCGGTCTGCTCGCGGATTTGCCGTGCCGAGACCTGAGAAAACTCCAGCACTGCCGCGTCGTCTTCGGCGTTCTCCCACATGCTGAGAATGATTCCCGCTGTAAACTGATTAGCAGAGCGTCCAATGGTAGATATCTCATAGTTAAAGTGACGAGGAAAACAAGCTCACCAACAAATGTCCCGTCGACGTCAGGATCTAAACCAAGGACGTTACCACCCTTGTTCTTGGACGCTTGGAGGTAATTCTTCGACACTGGCTGGTAGACTGCATAGGTATTTAACCCCTGTACTCCGCTCAGCATTGCCACGGCGTTGTCGACTATCGTCTTGTTGTACAGCGCGATACTCTCCTCGGTCGCCTCGAAGCTGATCGCGTAGAACATATTCCGCAGCGCGCGCGTTGAGAACGAGTCCAACTGCTGCGGGATCGCAGTCCAGCTCTCCTGGGCGGCAGCACCGTTCGTGAGCGTTAGATCCCCGGGGATCGCCGTGAAGTTCTCCAACGCCGCCGGCCCCACTTCACTCCCGGGATACAACGCAATGTTGTAGTACGACAGGGCCGGGGTGCCGTTGGTAATGCTGAGCCCGGCAAAGACGTCGATGTGCACGTTTGGGTCGTCGACGCCGCCGCCCG
>JAOXNK010001267.1:0-14865 GCA_028566675.1 Hypoxylon intermedium
TAGCAAACCTATTACCCCCTTCTTTGGTGTTACAAGAAGCAGTGAAGGGGAAGTCCGAGCATGAGCCAATGTAAAGTAGGTTACCTGGATAACTTCATTTGTGTAGATTGGGGTTCTGCGGCATAATCTCAGCTTTCGTTAATATCATTACGTCTTGCTTCATAGGTAAGAAGCGATTCCGTATAAGCGTAATGAAGGTGGCCTCGGAAATAGCTTCATATTTGACTGGGTACCTACCTAGGTAGGCATCAACGATCAGGATCACTCACGGAGAGAACCTTAGCTGCATGTAATAGTACAATTTAAAAATACCTAGGCAGATACTGTACTAGTATTGAATCTGCGTGCTTTAAAACTTGATTTCTGTGGCCTATAGGAATAGACACCTTGGGAACATATGTATACCACTCAAAAAGTGCCACTGAACTTTTTCGTGTCTTCCTATCTAGCTTTAGAATTGGAGTCCTGTCTTTACCTGTGATGAGTGTAGGGATTACACAGATAGGGGAGATGCCTCAGAGCTACGAATGTGCCGTGTCGTTGGCGCGTATCTAGCCAATGAATTGATCATGGGCGTGGGAGGAGGATACTGATTCGCGTAGCTGGATGCTAGATTTTATTCGACGACACGCTATACACGTCAAGTTGAGCTGGCTTTAGATATACTATATTTACTGTCACCCTCTTTTGAAAGTTGACATTTGTCTTGCATACTCGGCAGCGCATCCTGATGACCATGTATGCACCATCATCTACGTAGAAGACCCAGCTTCTGGGGCCACGTCAACTCAACTAGGATCGTGATAGATGATAGCGTGAAGAGGTTTAATCTCTCGGCGGTCGATAAGTCTATGGATACCTGGGCATGTCTATACCGACACCTGAGTCCTGCCAGGTACGTACGAGAAGGAGGCTGGTAACCATTGTAAGCCTATGGGTGATGATACGCCTAGAAAACGAGCGCCGCCTCATCGAGTACCTATGTGTTGTGCAACAAGACTCCCGTTTGCCGCGATTCGCAAGGGACGTTGGCATTAGGAACGCCCTTGCGCGGAGGTGTAGTACAGCAGTATATGAGGTAGGATTTTCGGTATTTTCATACTAGAAGAGAATGATATAATGATATGTATGTGTTGCACGTACAACGTGACAGGTAAAATCTACGAATCACCCTCGCACAGAGATGGGCACTCATGATACTTTCTATCCAAGGGTGGCGTAAGAGACACCCATACGCTGAACCTACACTATCACGTCCAGAGGAGCCGGCCTAGTCCTCGTCCCCGTCCCCGTCCTCGAATGTTGCTAATCGGTGCAACGCTAGGAATAGAGAACGCTAAGAGGCGAAGACTGATGACGAAGACTCTCTTGCCTCGTTTTTGCTGCTTGAGTTGAGTCCTAGGTTAGCAGGCCGAAAGTTACCGAAAGTCGAGGCCAGCCTATTCAATAGTCTAGTTATAGGGTTAACTCGTCCCGCTACAGCTTATCCGAAGTCCCTCTCAAGCTCTAAGCTCTCAGCTTTAAGCTCTATTTAAGCCCTTAAGCCAACGCGGGCAGATGGAACGAAACCTCATCATAACCCCTCATGTTCCAAGCAGTACAAGAGAGCGGAGCTTTCTGGTGCAAGTGCTAGGTACATACACTACCTAGGTATGTATTATGGGCGCTGCTCGCAGATTGTTGCGCATATGCTGGCGGCTGGGCGCCCGGCACAGGGCACAGACTCTGTGATAACCCAATGGCGTTGGGCATCACACCGTCGACATGGATGGGCAGATGGGGTAGTAAGAGAAATCAAATGCGGCCCCCTAGCACTGCAACTGTCAGAAACCATCACCTCGAAACAACCCTGTAGGAACACGGCGCCACAACCAATCGCAGTGTTTCCCAGCATCCCAGCATCTTGGAAGCCAGGTTGGGTCTGTTCCGGTTCACGCGGACTGGGACCAAAAACGGGTCAGGGCTTGTCAGCTCGCCAGGGGCCAGGGCTACACTACACTAGGTACATGTACCTAATGTAGCTGATGCTGACCAGGGGTCCGGCACGTACCGTCGGTCGCGTTAGGTACATATCTATTTCCGCTATGGATCCGTGCCTACTTGATGTCGTACACGCCCAGGCAGCCAGGATATTCCAGGGCAGCAAATCACATCTTTGAAGAGCGTACCTCCAAGTCTAATTGGCTCAGCCACACACGCAAACTAGATGTGAGAATCTTACTATCTTTCAGCGCTCCTTTCTAACGTTTCACGATACGTTGTGATGCACATTGGTGGAGGGGATATCATCTGATTGAAAGGACGAAAGGCATATGATATGTACATTGGATGTGAAGAAAATCAAAAGGCAATAGGTACATACATACACGTGTATGTAAGCCAGCTAAAGGCACGTACTAGTACCGGGTACATGTTCCCCATCAGCACTGAGCGACGGACGAATTCCTTGTTCCTGTCAACTTCAAGACCTTGTAGGCCCTCACTACTACGAAAAGAGCATCCCTGTCCTGCAGGTCCCCCTTAGATACCTAGGTACACATGCATTAGCTTAAGAGATCCCGACCTGAAGGAACCAACAGGGACTTCCGGGCAGGCGTGAAGACCCGCTCATTAACGGCACTCGTCAATTGCCAGATGAAGCAGCAGTTCCTGCCTTCTTGCAGTTCCCCTATCGATAGTATGGGGAAGAAAGAAAGAAGCTGGTAGATGCTTGCTTTCTTTTTCTCACAATCCATAATCCACAATCCACAATCCACAATCCCATCACCGTGAGCGAGCCCTATATTCCATTGCTCGACGCCCATCCTATAATCGCCCGAGCGACAGGACGGGATCCGTGTGGGTACTATCGCCTGTCTTATTGCGATTATTATTATCAGTAGCATTGTTATTATCTCGGCGTTGATTCTGTACAGTGCCATCATGTTCTAAGCTCCAATCTTCCATTCCTTTTCCTGTTGACCATCTCGACACGCCAATCATGGACACGCCTCCCTGAGACACAACCACAGATATTTGTACATACATACATACAAACATACATAATAATATGGTGTAACAACACAGCCTGCTCCTCCCAATACATCATCGCAAACGCTGGATTCCAACCCTCCATTTTACGACAACAAGCTCTCGTTCTGACTCGAGACGGCTTCTAGCAAACCAAGGGGAGGTCATGGTCTAGCAGCAAAGAACGCAAATACCTACTGGCACTTGGCCTCGAACTTTCTCCAATGCCGTGCCCTAGCAATTAAACACAGGTAAATATTTAAATCTTACGCTCACGGCCCTACTCAATGAGTAGCTGACCAGCCCAGCTAACCTAAGAGTGGCCGCAGCACACCCGGTCATAAATCGCCCTACTAAGACGCTCAAGCCGTCGGGCCACTCCAATCCCCGATGACGCCTCCGCTTGGCTGCAATCTCCTCTTTCTCGACTTTCTCGACGTCGAAGCTTTCATATACTCGAAAAATAAATGCAGTCTCATCTGCGACTACTCCTATCCAAGCCATCAAGTGCCCAACTACTGAATGAAGTCTGACATATTTGTTGTATTTCATCTCGTTGCTTTTTCCTCGCAAGCTGAGCTGGACCAGCGGTAGCCACACCGGAAACTTCGTAGTCTACCGGGGTCAGAGGTATTTCCTGACCGCTCTTGACAAATAGCACACACCAAAATACCACCGAATCTTCTCACGTCATGGATGCTAGCGGAGGGCAGAAGGAGTTGCGCGATGCGCGACTGTACCCCCGTGCGTCTTCTCGAGCGAGTACGGCTAGTAGCGCGAATACCTCGATGACACCCCAAAGTACGAATAGCTCCTCTTCCCGTCTGCAGGGAATAGCGTATACAAGCTCATATCCGATACACAAACACCACCATAGCCATGGTAGTAGCCTAGGAAGTGGCCGGTCGATACCCCGACTGTCGAGAGAACCTAGTGAAGAACTGCGGGAAACAGTGACCGCAACCTCAAGCCTTCTGCAAGAGAGATTACAACGTGAGAGGAAACATGAGAGTGGAAGACTGGCGGGCAGGCTAGGGGTTGTCGACTTGAGTGCTTCTACTGGTGATATTCGGGAGCGAGATGTGCAAAACTCACCGATCAAGCGGAGTGCTACCGCGATGGGGCAGCGACAGAAGCCAGAAGGTAATGATGAACTGGCTAATGACGTTGGAATGGGAGCCAGACAGGTAGAAGAGGTAAGGGATGCCCCTGATAATACGCGTATGCCTAACAAAGTTGCATCACCAGCTAACTTGAATGCGAAGACCCTGTCGACGCTACATAAGCAGAATTTCGACCTGAAAGTGGAGCTTTACCATCGTCGGGAACGGCAGACTGCTCTAGAGGAAAAAGTTGAGAAGCTTGAGGCTGATAATAAAGAGATGATGAATCTTCATGAGAGCATGATCTCGGAGATGCAATCGAAGGATGAAACCCACGAGGAACTAGTCGCCGAACTGGAGGACAGAAACAAGGCACTGGCGGAGGCCGTTACATTGATAGTGAAGCTGGAGACGCGAGTCGATGAGTTGCTGAGAGAACGAAGTATGGTCCGTCGAGTCGAGTTAGACGGGTCATATCGCCACTCTCACTCAGATGCATCTGATCATGAATCTGCAGCCGCCGATCCTGCAAAAATGCAGAATCTTAGTATCCCGGGCTTACCTGGAGGCGCGAAGAGCCTCGGGCGCATGCCCAGCTTCCTCTCCGAGCGCAGCGAACACACCGAGAACCTGCGAAACGTAATCCTGAAGGGACAGAACAGCAGAATACGTATGCGCAAGGTCTCCGAGTCAAGCGTTGACCCTAGCGAGATTAATCGAATCGCGAGTCCGCTCAGCGTGCTCAGTGAGAGTTCCTTTGTCAGTATATACGGCCAGAAGCCAACGGATGCGCAGGACAAGACAAGTTCGCAGCCATCGGGTGACATGGCCGGGGTGGATGGAAACTATAGCGACTCTTCTGCCATGCCGATGATGAATATGCGTAGGGAGACTTGGGGAGGTCAGATGTCTGCAACTATCCCTGCCGGAGGTGCTAGGCTTTCGAACATGCAATCCCTCAATAATGTTCTCGACGTGAACTCGCCTCTACAGAAGCTTGAGCGACTCGAAGGACACATGATGGTTACCGATGACGCTTCTAGCCATCCTGTACCTAACCGTGGCCGAGGTGCTGCGACTCCGACTCCTAGGTCTATGAATGTGCCACCGCAGGCCAAATCCAAACACGAGAAGAGAGAAGCCTTGCAAAAAGTCCTGACCAATCATCCTACGCATAAAGACTTCGTTAACCCTCATGCTTTCCCTCCCACCCCCGACACGGTCTCGTCATCTACACTTCGAAAGCACCAGAATTTTACCAGCTCTCAAGATAGCCTTTCGAAGCAGGCAGAAACCTCTCCGGGCGAGGGTGTCTTGCCAGTCTCAGATAGGCCTGAGATGTCGGCTAGGGAGCTAACTTACCAAACATACCCGGAACAACAGGCGTTAACAACAGCTTTCCCCGGCCGCAGGCAAATTCCTATGCCAACTTTCAATCCTAATCAATTCTCCGACCTTGGCCGGCTTGCGCAATCTCTACCACCACGGCCCCGCTCGGCGGCCGAGACAACAAGCTCTCGGGCTCGAGCTGACAGTGTAGGATCGGATACAGATTCTGATGGTGGAGCAGATGCCCGATCCGAAACAGACAGCTTCGATTACTGGATGCGGGAGAGTGAGAAACCGAATAGGTATCAATCGCATCCGCCAAGACAGCGTGGAAACGGTCGTTCTTCGTCTCCCGATCTGTTTTCTTTCCCGGAAGCCTCACAAGGCTGGGAAACGGACGTCATCTTCGGGGCGCTTAGAGGGAGCGGCTATCTCGGCTCGCCAGTAGCAGCATTGAAGCGTGATCCATTGGACCAGATGGCCAGCTCGTTGCAGACCCAAGCGGAGGTATTCGATCCTCCTATTAATGGGCCCGCACCTCCTACTCCTGATCGGCGATCGAGTCTACATGCACGTACAGGCAGCACGAGTGCAGCACCTCCATCAGCTGGGAAACTTAGGAAGAATCCCGCCAAGGGTGCTAGCATGATCTGGATGGATGCAAGGGGTAGAAGCAATAGCATTGACTCTACAGCCCATACATCCTCTACCAGAGCGCAGCCTTATCAAGCTGAAGCATCGTCGATGCCGGGAAAGCGAAATCATTATCCACCAATTTCAGGGCAAGCGCTTAAGGGGCGCAGTCTAGGTTTGAATTCGTTTTTTAAGAGATCAGGCTCGGAAAGCTTCAGTGTGCCCTCCAGCGCAACCGAGACTAACTTTTCGGTACCCTTTTCGGTGCCAACTCCGAATCAACTACCGCCGATATTCCCATCAATGTCTTCTACCAGTCCGATGGGAAGAAGCAGTGTTCCGCCGCCGGTCGCCATGCCGTGGCGTCCGCCTGGTGTTGTTGAGGATGACTTCAATAGTGCGACGCCTCCTCCCATCATGCGTAACCGTGGCCTGTCTCTTCTCGGACCAGCTGGCAGCGCTCAGGTAGCAGAGCCTGCCACGCCACCACACCAAGTGGCCGAGATGGAAGCTCCGAGAACGCCGACGACGGTCATACCACTGCAGAGCGGAAATGCGAGCACAACGCCAAGCGCTGGCAGGAGGAAGTGGCTGGGCCTTGGAAGAATGGGCAGCCTTAAGAATCGCTGAAGGGATGCTCATAACTGCAAATAGATCCACCGACATGTACAACATATTTTTTACAGTAACAGCGCGAGCTGATTAAGGCTGTTGGAGTCTGAGAAAGGGGGAAAAGAACAGAGCATAAAAGGGGCAGAGGATAGGAGGTAAACTGGATTTGCGCAAGCACGAAACACTTGTTGATTACCCCTGTTGTATTGTATCATTATAACCTACGTGTAGAGAGTATTGTATTCCGGCAGGTAGCCAACCCCCTTGGCGTTGGCGTTGGCGTTGAGGTCATTAAAAGGGGTTGTTGGAATATGGAATAGGGCATTGAGCTAATCTAGGTAGTTACTTGGTCTTCAATTAATCAGGAATAGCTTTTTGAGATTAGGTACATGAGAAGAAAAGAACTCTTTTTTTACTCTAGTCTTCATAGGTATTTGATAGAGAACCATAGGTGCTATCTTAACGAATCTGCAACTGGAGATACTGTGTCTTTCGGCTGAGTTATTAGTCGTTGCCCTGGCTACCTTGTAGCCTCTGAAAAATTGCCAGGCCATCACCAGCCGCTGACGGTTAGCGATCGACAGCGTCACCCCTAGCCTAGCGCAGGGGACGCCAATCGGGGCATATTTTAATGAAAGGGCCCCTGGGATTTCTTTGACATCACCACTTAACCGCGTACTTTCATTCATCTCACCACTACTCTCTAGCCCACACCATTTTCAGCCTGAGAAACCCAAGCAGCGATTCGGCATGGCATTAAATCGTCGCCAACCGGATATTGAAAAGGATTCATTGAGTTGTGGTTTGTCTCTCAATTCGCAGCCGCTTTAAGACATATGTACATCTGTTGCCCCAGGTTTGGCCTCTCATATCATAGCCCTTTCTATTTATATAGAGCTACCGTGTTATTTGCATCGCGCGAAAACAGACAAATAGCAGCTAGTGGCAGTCTCCTCTGCCCTCGCTACCATTCTACGTCACCTACTCCCGCAGCTATGGCTAAGGCCCAAGAAGATGATAGCGTTGCCGAACGTCCCGTGGGCCTTCGACGCAGCACTAGGAATACTAGCGGAAAGGGGGCAGATGTACCCATTAAGCAAGAGGTACCGCCTTCGAAAGCGCTAGCCAAGCCAGCAAAGGGGAGTAAGAGGGCCAGAATCAAGGAAGAGGAAACGAAAGAAGCTAAGCCTCCGGCCAAGGCCGCGAAGAAGTCATCGCCGTCGCCCTCTGCTTCGCCTGTCTTGAAGCGGATGAGAGCTGAGACTTCTAGCCCGCAAAAAGAGACTGGAGGCGGGAAGGACGGGAAGGACAGGGAGGCAGAGCTCCGTGCGAAGAAGCTCAAATCGTACACGCAGTTCGCCAACAAGTCACCCTTTCCAGATTTCACGCATCCCACTCCTGAAGAGTGCAAGCGGACACATCATGTACTCGCCTCGTTGCACGGAGAGCGGCAACGCCCGGAAAAGGTAGCAGCGCCAGCCGACCGCGCCGGGTGCGGCGACTCGCCGTCGGTGCTAGACGCGCTCGTGCGCACAATCCTATCGCAGAACACGAGCAATCGCAACAGCACGCGTGCCAAGCTGGACATGGACGAAGTGTATGGCAGCGGCGCCTCCGAGCAGCGATGGGAAGACATTGCGGCGGGCGGCCCCGCGAAGCTCGAAAAGGCCATTGCGAGGGGCGGGCTAGGCGGTGTCAAGAGCCGAGTCATCATCGGGGTATTGCGACAGGTAAAGGAGCGCTACGGGAAGTACTCTTTGGATCACCTTCTCGGCCTCGAGGCCTCGGGCGACGATGAAGCGGCGATGCGCGAGCTGATCTCGTTCAAGGGCGTCGGGCCCAAGACGGCCAGCTGCGTGTTATTGTTCTGCGTGGGCCGCGATAGCTTCGCTGTCGATACGCACGTCTATCGACTTACGGGGATGCTGGGCTGGCGACCGGCAACTGCGAGTCGCGATGAGACGTTCGCGCATCTTGATGCTAGGATACCCGATCCGCTCAAGTACGGCCTGCATGTCCTGCTCATCGAGCACGGGCGCAAATGCCCGGAATGCAAGGCCGGTGGGAAGAGCCAGGGTCGGTGCGAACTCAGGAAGGCGTTTAGGGGCGGGAAGACTGATGGGCGGGTAGAAGGGGAACTGGACGGGGTTAAAGAGGAAGCTGAGGAGGCAGAACTCGATCTGAGTCAAGGGTGAAATAGCGACGCCATAGTTTGTGGCTGTAATGTCGTACTGTAGTCGTGATTGTTAAGATTCGCCATTCTTTGATCAAAGCTATGTCTTCTTACTCCAGGTAGACTGGTAACCTCTTACCTGCGTGGCTTACCTTTCATGCAATAGAAACTAAGAACAATAATATATGTATGTGTGGACTAAGTAACCCTTTGCTTCCAGTCATGCAGCTCAAAACCAATGCCTAGATATACAGTCTCGTAAGTAAATCTCTCCTATGCCAGTTATTTTCATTATACAGCCGTAATGTGAGGATGATCGGACAGATGTCCAGGCGACTTCAATCCCTCGCCACGAACAAGCCTATCAAGCGCATGACATCAATTAGACTGAATGGCATCTCGGATTGGCCGAGAGGCGATTTCTTCATAGTTCGACCAAGCTTACCTATTTATTATAGATGAAACTCAATCAACTAGTTCAGTTAGTGTAGCGATCTCACGTTCTCGGAAGACTCGAAGCGACAACAAGACAGGAGATCATCGGCATACCAACACACTTATACTTTAGAAGTAATACCGCAGAGATGGATGTCCCTGCTTTAGCTAGCATAGGTAACTTGGAATACCCACTCAGATCGGATATGCCAATGATTTCCGTGAGTGTCCCAGATTCTCGGAACACTACGGAATAGCCAAATCTCTATCGTGGCAGCCTAGTTTCTACTGTCTGTAAGCTTCAGCAATATTCATGGCTATAGCCTTCTTTCGACGTTCAACTCGGTTTAGTGAGATTCGTGGGTTGGTATGATGAAGGGATAGACTGTACATAACGGCGAAGGAGGTTTCAGGGGTAATAATATGCGTTGCTCCGGCCAATTGCAACTTGAATAGCATTGAAACCTTTTTGCCATCCTCCGTGCCGTTAATTTCGGCTCATAAACCTAAAGAACAAATACGTTGACTACATGTAGGCTACCTGACCATTAACAAGTCAGGCGAACATTTCAATACCCCTATGCCCCATGCAACCAGTTTCATCACACAAACCAGATACAGTGAGGAGTGCTATACGTGATATGAAACAAATGATCGGTGGAAACTGCAAGATTATTCTCAGAGAATACGTACTTACATCTGCATGTGAATATGGCATAGCTATCATGGCTGGAGATGAAGGAATTGTACTTGATATTGAAACTGTATCGAAGCACAAGGCTCTTTGACCATGAACGAAGACTTACAACGCACTGCAAACTAGAACGGCATCGAATATAAACATTCAGTTTCAATTGGTGTATTCTGGGCTGACCATACTAGTCGCTCGGCAGTTCCTTTACCTAAACCTACCTCCTATCTAGATGCTATTCTGGCCATCTGTCATGCAAACCAAGCGAAGTAGAACCCAGAATTCAGCTATCTAACGTAAAGGAAGAGATGCAGCGTAGTAAAATAGGTAGCTCGTTTGTTATTATATGTGGGGGTGCACTTGGTTTTGTCCGTCTATCCCCAATTTTGGCATCTGGTCGGGAGGTATGAACCATTCAATAACATCGATTATGAATCGTGTCAGAGCAAAGTAAACGAGCCCAAGGCTGTATAGTCTCATACGAGAGCCCTAGCAAAAGTATGATACTATGTCTCCTACACTATACTACGACAGCTCTAACGACACTACATTGTAGGCAGTGACATGCAATCTGCGGCATTGGGAATCAATCTTCTAGAACCTCTTCTAAGTATCAAGGGGGACTGGCAGATCTAGCATGTTCCGATATGCGGGTAGATCGTCAGATCGATCACCCGCTCTCATTAGCCCACAGCTTTATGTACCTACCTACTTATGTGCGTTGGTGCCGGTGGGGATAGCCTCGGTCCACGGCGTGGTTGGAAGAAGGACCGGTAAATAAGCGAAGTAAAGAACTTCCAAAATCTTCACTATTGAGTTTTATAGTCAAAATATAGCCAATACCTTATCCGGGTTTGCGTGTAGGCCCGGCAGTTTTGTCATGTTTGTTTTCTGCCGTTTTGATTCCAGGGGCGGCGGTCGTCATGGTGACATGCGCCGGTGAAGGGACTCTGATGTAATTATGACCATCACGATTCCTCTGTCTGCGCTTTCGCCCGCCCCGGAGCAAAACCAGCGGGACCAACCGTCAGTCTTCTAGTCTTTGGCTCTCTTTGGCTAAGCCCTCCAAAAAGAAAATAAACTTATTTGCCATGTACCCAGGGTTGAGTTATTCCTATGACATATAGCTAACAAAATCGAGCGGTTGTTACCATAGACTTACACGTCAGTATAATCGTACATCTATCAGTCTTACTCGGAGAATCGTAATAAAATTGTAATACCGACCAACGCCATCTTTCGGATGGATCATTCCCGGTACCACCAACAACAGACTGAGGATATGCCCTCCTCGGCGCAGCAGCCATGGAGACCAGATCTGCCACATCATTTCCTCCCGTCCGGCAGCATGCCTGCCCCTAATGCTCCGGAATTCGGCCATGGGCCACCTCTGCCGGAGTCTCACGATGGCTTGGACCATCTGGCCTCCGCAGCAGCCATCTCCGATCCGTACCGTGGATCTCACTCGTTGCAGCCGAGCCAGATGCTGCCGGGCCAAGTGGGACCGTCGGCCTTTATAGCCAATGGAGACCCCGTCTCTGCCACGTCCTCTGTGGCCGCGCAGCAAAGAGAGCACCAAAGGGCCAAGCGTCGAGTCCCGAATGCCCAGCGCAAAAGGACCCAGGTCAGTTGTGATGCCTGCAAGACACGAAGATGCAAGTGCGTACGTCTCAAGGGTTCGGATAGCGACGTGGCAAAGCATGGCAGCCAGCTTCCTTGCAAGCTGTGTCTCGAAACTGGCATTCCGTGCGTGACGACCATGCCGCGCAAACAGCGAGTTTATGGGAGCGTGGAGAACTTGGATAAGAGATATCGCGCCCTCGAGGCCTTGGTTGCGGGCGTATTCCCCGATCTGAATCCCAGGGCCTCGGCAGACGAGCTGGTGGCCTTCGGCCGAGAAAGGACGATAGCGATGCCTGATTTCAGTGACTTCGATCAAACCCGAGCTCCATCAACCGACCCAAGCTCAAAGGCAGACCCGTCTGAACCATCTCAAGCTACAGGCAGATCAGAGAAGGGGCGGAACTCGAACGGGAACTTGATCATTGCTGGAACCGATGACGATAAGACGATATTACCTCCGTCATACCTTATGAGGATGGTGCCAGGGTCAAGTCCATCAGCTTCACCCGGATTGAGTACGGAGAGTATGCCAGACCCTAACGCTGAACATACAGGCCTGATGCTGGATGCTACAGGTCGCCCACACTATATCGGACCTTGCGGGAGTCTAGCACTCTTTTCCAAGATGCGTGATATATTCTCACAAAGGTTTGATTTGATACGGAATTCCGACACAGACATTCGCACGGACGGACGAAGGGATAGAGTCGGACAGCTCATCAACAACCCACTAACTGCTTCGTTAGGCGGAACGGGAGACCGCGGCCGAGCCGGTGGTTCTCCTGGAGAGAACTCCTCGGAGCCACACGGTCACAATCTGGACCACCTGGACGGCGATTCACCGCCTCGGGTATGCGAAAACATGCTCAAGAACCATCCCGACGACCCCGAGTTCTGGAGATATCGCAAACGCGTATCGACGCTCGAACTGCCGCCGCGAGAGCGTGCAGATGCTTGCGTTCAAGCCTTTTTTCGCCTCGTTCATCCGAATTTTGTATTATTCCATCGACTTACTTTCCAAAGCGCCTACGAGAAGATGTGGCATTGCTGGGAAGCACACCGCGGTAGAAACCGGGACGGGAGCGTCAAAGAGATTTCCGTCTCGGTCGGCTGGCTGGTTTGCCTGTACATGATACTCATCCTGGGGTCCCGGGCCCTTCCACAGAATGGCGCCTCCCTCGACTTCCAGCGGAAATGGTTCGCCGAAGTCGATAAACTACCACCACTTCTGGGCACATCGAGCCTCCCAAACGTGTGCGCGTACATGCTTCTTTCGCTGTATTACCACAATACCAACGACCGAACCAGCGCCTGGACGTTTCACGGTGCGGGATGCCGCCTGGCTATTGCGCTCGGGATGCATCGTGAGAGTGCTTCGGGTCTGTTCGAGCCGCTGGAGAGGCAACTTCGAAAGCTGGTCTGGTGGACGTTGTATGGCTATGAACAGTTTCTGTGCTGCTCGTTGGGACGGCCCAGTGCGATCGATGATCGGGAAATGGACGTTGGCATTCCAAACGATGATTACTTGGACGCGAATCTCCTCCCTCCTCAGTACATCCAGCGTTCGGCGCAGTTAGACATGCTACATGCCGCTGTGAGGCGTGGGATCTTCGACCCGAGTTTTGTTCCTGGGAGGATGTATGCGCGAGCTTTGGAGTTCTTAGAAACTCTTGCCGGATGGGGAGATACCCTCCCCAGAGGACTACAGCCCTCGCCGTTCGAGCCGGGCTCAGATGGCAACGCCAACCAGTGGCGTACCGCTACCTTACTACATGTTCGATATTGCCACACACTAACCTTTCTAACACGCCCGTTCCTCTTCGAGACCATCCAATCCGCCAACGGCGATGAACCCCTTGGACCCGACGCATGTAAGATACGAGGCCTAAGCAAGGTCTCTTTGACCGCCGCGATGCGCTGCGGCGACTTCATAATCAAGCTGTGGCACGCAGGTCAAGTCAACGGAGTCACCTGGATAGACATCTACTATGCATACATGGCTAGTTTGGATATCTCGCTAGCCTTGCTGTCTCTGAATTCGCTGCAACAGGATGAGGAGCATCCGGACATCCGCAAGCCGGAACTTATACAGAAGTACACGGCAGAGGAGATGAAGGAGGTCGTTAGGCAGCTATGCGATGTCATGTCGACCATCGAGGTATGCGGAACAAATGCTCGCTTCGCCAAGGCGGCATTCGAGTTTGCAAGCGCTCTTGGGATCATCCCCACCGAGAAGGCTCTCTCACTACACACGCAACTTCCTGATCCCAAGTCCATGGTTGTAGATGGGGATTCGAGCCAAGGGAAACGCATGATCGAAGTATCGAGAGAAGATGCAGGATTCGCCAGAAGCCAGGGACAAGACGCAGAACCAGGCGCGTTTCAAGACATGTCCGGAATGCCAAGTTATTATCCCCCGGGCAATATGAACATGGACTTCCAAGACCAGTTCGGCAACCCCCCGAGTGATGCCATGGGTAATGTGCAATGGGATATGTAAGTCAACAGTACTCCATCTTCCTGCGTTGTTCACGAGCAAGGGCTGACACGTAACTACATAGGATAATGCCGCCCTCCCATTGGACCGGGGGCACCTTGAATATGGACTTGGACTGGGTCTGGCAATGCCCAAATCAGAGTTGGCATGGCAGTTATAATGAAATTCAGTAAATCAGGCACATCTTTCCCTGGCGGGGTTTGGTTATGGGTTGTTCATGTAGACTACACCGGACTTTCTTAGGAAGGGGAGTGCTTAGAATACCAATCCTGTCATCAACATGATCATCACCTCAGTGTTGTTGTGATAACGGTCCGAACTCTAGTGGCCCCTTTTTGAGCTAGCTGACCTGTATTTTCTTGCACCAATCTCTCCCATGTCGAGCCTGCCAGTTACAAAGTTGTCCTTCTATAGCCATGCTGATGAAGCTAGCAATGCAGATACCTGCACTGTCGCTGACACTAGTCGCGCCGAGGCTGAACTCGCGCTCTGAGGTCGGAACATTCTCCATGATCTCTGCGAATGTGTTCACATATACTGCCCCACCAAGAAGGCCTTCCCAGAATATGATGACGAAAACTATGTAGACGCTGGGGATATATGCCAGGAGCGCGTGAAGCGCCAAGACTATGAGATTGCCGACTTGCAGGAAGGAAGGGATATATAGATGCCGGATACGCACAAAGGCAATCGAAGAGCGGGAGACGAAAACACCAAGCTGATAGAGAAATCCGTACATGGGATAGAAATCTCGATATTA
>JAOXNK010001285.1:0-14861 GCA_028566675.1 Hypoxylon intermedium
ATGGATTGTATTGTATACTGACAAGCCCACGGAGCATGTCAACTTATTATATATCCATCTATTTCTGAAGTGGTCCTACTGATTATAGTTTAAGGGTCTATAAGCTTCGAATCTAGCCTCTCGTTTCGTCTCCTATTCAGCACCTCATCAGCTCTAACACCGCTGCGAAGTAGACATAGTCGAAAGTCTATGTGCAGTCACTGCCTCCTTGAACGTCTCAAGCTTCTCATGAATATCAGCATATGTATGTACCTCAGTACGCTTAACTACCCAGGTAGTTTGGTTGTGCAACTCGGAATCGAGTAGCTTCCCCTCGCCTCCCCCCTCTTATTACCAAAGACCTCGATGTCTTGTGCCATTAATTGATTATATAACAATCAAATACTTACTGTAGGTAGTGTTTATCTTCCATCTACTGTTTAACGAGTAGCTGGCCTATTTCCCACATCACTATTCCGTACTCTCTCCCCAGATTCTTCGGAGTTTCTCATGTCTACATCAACATACATACTTCACACTCTTCTTTTACTTAGGTATCCACCCCTCGACTCGGTAAACCCCGACAGCGGCGTCTATGTTACACGGGAAAGCAGGCAGAGGTCCAGGCGGGCTTGGCTGCTTGCAAGTCCTAGGTTACCAATGTCATGCTATGTCACCTGGCCTGCCTTGCCACACAGGCGCCTCTACTTGCACGACATAGGCAGAGAAATATACACACCGGTCCCCCACATCCGCATCGTATTGTCCTCGGCTCCCCACCATGCGGCCAACCGCCGGGGGCGTTCGCATCCGCATGGTGGCGGCGTGGGTGTCGTTTGATACGGCGGTTTCTGGCCTATGAAGCTGTGCGGTTCGATGCTAGGCTCTGGAAATACGGACGTAAGGTATGGTTGTTGGGCAAATTAGGTTGAGCGGAGCCGCGTGGGAGTAGTGAGGGTGAGACGATGGAGAGCCAGGCCTTTTGCCTTTGCCACGCGAGGTTATTTCTCCAGTCAGTCAGTCTAGTAGGGTATTTGAAGTTTTTGAGATCTAAACGAGTATATTGAATAAAATTGTTCTGAAACGCTATGTACTTACGTAGAGTGTTCGCGTCTGATATATATGAATATAATGGGTGAAAAGGGGCCACACTTCGGGATCGAGGAGAAAGAACGTATAAGTCAGTCGATTGTTGGCAACCCGACTTAGGCAAAGATTATTCCGGCATGTTATATATAGAAAACCAACCATACCCGTCTACTAAGCTTGTGTGGTGTGTATACCTTGTTATATGCCGACTTTAATCGCTTCGGTCTCACGAACGTTTCTCGGGGCGTTGATCTGAGTGAGTGTATATATTGACTTAGGAAGGATTGATATTACCACCTATACCATGATTATTGGCGAGCCTGTCTGCTATATACTTAACTTTCTTTCAGCTGGAAGGGTCATCTACTTAAGTACCTGGCTAAGCTGAGCGTACACACACAGTATCAAGACTATTCCACTCAATGCGATGTTTCAAGATATGGAATTTCCTGTTGAATACAACGTACTATAAGACCAGTCGAGGCCACCAAACGTGTCTAAAGAGCTAGAACAAGCACAGCACTTGTACATGAAGTATCGGCCATGGAATTTAAGACCGAAGGACATCACATTAACCTCCGAGGTAGATAAGCATTGGCAAGCTACAACTCGGACGTCGTTCCCCAGGTCAGGTGTATAAAGCGACAGATATGAAGCCTTGGAACTCGCCAGAACGGCAGGAGTATAGGGGTTCAACCCTAGATCTATACGACCCGCGCACTCCGCAATTCTAGAAAAGTCTAGAGTTGTCATGTATATTCTAGGTCCGCAGTACATGCAACGCCGCTCGATCTGCAGCAGCGGAGAAGCCTCGATGTAGGTTAGGTTCGTTTCAAAGGAAGGCCTCCCGCGCAGATGGATGCATACACGTAGTACACTATTTGATGGCCGTGGGAGGACTCGTGGGGGAATAAGCAGTAATACACCAGTTCTGTAGAGTGACGTACGTATTTCTCTCCCACTTCATCTTTCGAGATCAATTCAGAGATTACGTCCGCACTTAGTTGTCGTCTAGGAGATGTCGTAACTATCCTTTAATGAATACATTCCTCTACCTTGATCTTGATTATATCAAACTGTCTATACCTAGCTGCTCCATGAACCAAACTAACAAGTTGCCATTGAAGGAGAGACACGACTCTTACTCGTACCGCGACTTAGAACGTCTATCACGCCAACGCCAACGCCAAGGAGTTAAGGGCATATATCTCTCGAAACCGGACACCCAAGACCTACCGTATGCGGAAAAGGCGACCCCCGCATGAAGTCTATGAACCCCCCAAACGATGCACACTCCCGCGTGCGTTGAAGCAGGAACATGGCTCTGTTACCGGAGAAGCTTGACATAGGAAAGGCGTCGCCGACGAGCTAGTCCTGATACTATGAATACGAAGCCGGCGCACACAGAAGGGAAAGAAAGCCCGGTGCTAGCGCACAGTAATACACTCGTCCGTCCGTAGGTACGCGGGAGCGGACGTATATCCGAGCTTGCGAGCAGAGTATAAAAATTTTTTAATAAGAAAAATTAGAAGAAAAAAAAGAACCGCCGAACGCAAGATAGGATACATTATTCGGCTCCTGCCAAGAGCAAAAGGAATCGAAAACCGCGGAATCGTTCCTCACCTTGGCTTTTTTGAGCCCGCGGTACCCCCCCGCTTCCTATTTGCAGCCCGGTTAAAACTGCGTAGACGAGATTTTTCTTTCTACGCCGTAGGAAGGGGAAAAAAAAGGCATTTGTGCGCTTCCCGCAAAGTGCCGAGACCAGGCCAAACGGACGAACCAGCAGAAGAGGGCCATCGGGAAGGATCGCGACCCCTGGAACGACGCCGCTCTTCGCACACCGGTCGACTGTAGGTGACGGGACGGGCCGGCCGAGAAAGGAAGGAGAAAAACACATACCGTGGGCAGTGGGACCTGTCCATGCTGTGGAGGACGGGGGAGAAGGTCTGTTGAGGACGAAGGAAGGGAGCGAAAGAAACAAAATATTGTTCCTTTGAGTGGCGCGGCAGCTGTTAAATCATATCACCATGCGTCTGTCTGTGTCTGCAGTGTGATAGATTCCTCCTTGGACGGAGGAAATATCTGCGCCTTGCGCCTGCACCACGTGCTACTGTCGCAATGTTTGCTGCTTGCTTACTTACACGGCGGTCGTTGTCTAGTCTAGTCAGATGGTCTTTGAATGCTTCCATTCTAGCTCTCGCGCATCTTCGAGCTTACCGATTCCGATGACGCTAGGCGCTCTTGCGTGCAGGAAGCCAGCGTGGCACGTGGGGGAGACTGCAAGGTCGTTTCGACGCTGTGCAGGATCGTGATGCCAGACGTCTGAAGTACATGAAATGGGGGAATGCATGATGACCGATATGTCGATAGCTTCTTCTACGCCTTTCAGCATTCCGAAAATAACGGTATTGTCCCGCCGCATGGGATTACGAACTTCGACGACGAGATGTCCAGTCGTGAGAAGCTCACTTTTGTAGAGCGCCAATGATGAAGTCGTAGTTCCCAAACCGCGTCCATGGCACTGGGAATACCGAGCTGTGGGGTTGTATCACCACGGGCTTGACCCGATCATCAAAGGCCAGGCCTTACTTGCCGTGGGGGCTGGGGCGAGGCTCGCTGCTTGCGGCCGTAAGATGCGTAGCTGTAAGCGCGGCCGCGTGGTCAACACTGACAGGTAGAATATAGACAGACAGACATGAACGGACATTGAGCAAAGAGCTCCCGCATATGAATCAGCACTAAGTCTACAGAATGGTAAAAAAAAGTCAAGACTAGGCTGATGGTTCATCTGGTAGAGATGAGGTGAAGTCACTGAGCAGGGGGAAGGGGAGTTCTTCACCATAATACAATTGTAGTGGTACTCGCATTGTCGGTGAAGGCAAAATTAAACTCGAGACACCGCCGTCTAGATTATTAGATGAGCAACCTGGCGTCATCAGTGTCTATTTCGCGTAGGTGAAGCATATGCCAACTCGCAATATCTCGCTTGCTCGTTGAGGCAAAGATATACCCGTGGGCCTCTTAGCGAAGCGTTCCCAGCGGCGAGGGATAGGGCTAGCGAGATGATATCGAAGTGTTTCGAGCATTGACTAGTCTCAAAGGGTATGATGCCATTTTGATGATGAAAAGTCCCCCCCCTGACGAGGATGAAGGCTTTCGTCTTCATTAGGGGAAAAGCTCTCGACCTTCCCTTTTGGCTCGGAAACCCCACAACTTACAAGGCTACCAGGTCGGCTGGTTGGCTGTTGCAATGGTGCTCAAGGCTTATTATCTTCGACGATACCAATGAAACGTGAAACCAGGCGTAATAAGCTTACCGACGCAAGTCGAACGTCAAGACCCTACCTGTTGTCATACGTAACAGTCCTGGGAAAGACGCATACCAGATAGAATGTATGGAGATGTAGGTCTTGCGGCGAGCCGCATCAGCCCGTGAATTTGTTAGACACCCACCACCACCACTTCGACGTCACCGCAGGTCGTTCCCACTCAAGACCGATGATATATGCAAGTACATATTCCGTAGTGCCAGTTGGGATAGTGGCGGGAAGAGCCGAGCGTCGTAGCCCGCCAGTCTTACGAAATCAGTGGCCTTGCGCTTTATAATCGAGCCATCCAGTCTCGTCTGACGATCCCAACTCAATGAGCTGGCCAGACTGACTAAGACTGACATGACCTAGCCGTGTGGTGATGTAGGTTGGAGCAAGTCCGCCGCATATAGGAGACGTGATAGGCTGCATCAGACCCTCTTCGTTGATAAATGGCGGCATGTTCGTCTGAGCAGAATGAGATATGATAATATGCCATTCTTATCAGATTTCCGGTATCCAGATCGGGTCCGTTAAGCATACAAAACACACGGACTGCACCCGAGCGGTGCCACGTCGGGTCCAGCATCCGAGTTCCGGCAGGCAAGTCATAACTCGGGATTTGAGGAAGAGCGAAGCAATAATACTCCGGGTATCCATGCTCGAAAGGAAGAGCCCCTTGAATATGATGGTAATATTAGGTACTTTTCGATCTACCCGCCTGGCCCGACTGGGTATAACGCCCTTGCACATCTGCACGGATCAACTGCTTAGGTTCCGTAATATACCAAGTTGCGGTAACAGGGCATGTTTATTGGTGTCGGCTGTCGTTCGTGTTCGATAATAAGTGGTGGTGTATCGACGAAAGGAGAGGAGAGCATGCCAACGTATTTAAATACTCAGTTTAGTTGACGAACAGCGTCATTACTCAACCCAAACAGTAAGTAGGTAATAGCCGACCGAGTATGCACATTGTAATCAAGTGTATCTTTTTGGTTGACTTGTATAGGATTCATAGGGAGGTAGGCAAGTTCATGTCTTCCAAAGTACATGGAATCGACCTGGAGAAACCAGTGCATAGGTAGCTCGAGACCTCCCCCGTCATCCGCTCGGCTGTGTCTTCACCGAAACAGGTAATCGACGGACCGACTGTTTCCTAAAGCGTACCTAGTCTTCAAGCAAGAGGCGGCGCAAGGTTTGGGATCTGTATTGAGCAGGATTATAGGGGTATACAAGGCTTTGTATAGGGATTTCAATACTAGATGATCTATTCATGCGACACGAACTTCAAGCGGCCTCATCTGCGACCGCTGGCCTTGACATGTCGATAGGTGGATAAGTACCGACAGACGGCCACATCAGGACATTCTAGATGGAATACATATTGCACTAGACCAGATGTAGGACATGTCATAGCTTAAACACATGCATTGCGCAATAGACTCGCATGCGACGACATGTACTGAGGTAATGACATAGTAGCATGCCGGAGCGTGAAAATGTTCGTAGAGGCACGGCAGCCTTGCACCTATCCGCAGACTCGACACTCGCGCGCCAGCATACATAGGTACATATCAGGTGGTATACTCACGTCATCGTCGTGTGCCCTGCACGAGCAAGACATATTTGCTTCACTTATTCCAATTTCCAGGCTCAAACTGGAGGGGCTTTGTCGCTCCGGGAGTCCAGACGCGCCCACATGTGCCGTCCGTGCGGAACGCAGTCCGGCATAAATAAACAAAAACCAAGGGTCGACGATGATACATACAACGAGTGGTGGTGATAAGTATCCGTAGCTCGAATTGATCTCCCTCCCCTGTTCTTGTTCTTGTTTGGTTTGGTTCGCTAGCGGTCCGCTCGAACGACATGGCCCAGATGCCGAACAGCGACAAGGTCAACGATATTACCGTCCCTCAAAAGGTAGATCATGTTTTGGTTCCAATACCAATGCCAGCCAGCCAGAGCGAGAGCCCTTGGTGCCTAAGTATGCAATAAAAAATTGCTATTTCCCCACAACGCTTGCGACCTCTTCCAGTATGGGCTGTTTTAAGACTGGCCTAAACGTTTTAATTGGCATCATGGGAGGCTGGCTTCACTATTTCTCTCTTAGTTTGACGTAGTGTACCTACCTAGTCTTTTACCATTATTATGCGAACTGCTCGATTCTATCTAGCAGCAGAGTCCACTATCCGACTGCCAAGCTGGCTGCATATATACTATGCCTCACCGGTCGGTCAGTGAAGGTCGGTAGAGTCTTCACCCGAGGTGTGTAAGACACGACGATTTGCTCACCTTGTTACACTCGCTATGCTCGCCCGGTCTTCGTGTGCTGGGTTGTCATCGGTGGCCCCGTAGAACATGTCGTGATGCGGTTCCTGGGTACGCAGGCTCCTTGTGTGTGGGTAGGTAGTGTAGACGATGGATTATGGGCCATGGCCTTGGCCTCGACCCCCGGTACGGTCCCGCGCATACCCTAGCGCAACTTAGTAGTTTTCCATGTGTTTCGAAGGATTGGCGATGGGGACAGGGCGTCGTGAGAATTTGATTTGGAATTATTGGAATTATTGGACTCTCATCTTCTTACGCCTCGCCAACGGATTAACCAAGTTATGAGGCTGCTGGCTTGGCCAAGGGGGGGTAGGTAAGGGGTTATTTCTGAAAACCACCAGGGGGGTTATAGCAGATCACACAAGCATCGTGCTGTCCATGAATCCAAGAAGAACAGCCTCAAAATTAGTCAGATAAGGTATCATGATGGAAACTGAAGTGTAACTGAGGAACTACTCTAGATCAATTCGTCGAGCATAGTGTACGCCCTCTAGGTTCGAGCAATAGTGATAGTTTTGGGCTCAAGGTGAACACCCATATGACCCAATGCGGCGCCTATTCTTTTTGCAAGTTCTCCAAATATCGACAACTGGTGCACATATATCCATCGCATTTCGGACATCAATATTGATGCCTCCATAGCGTGCCCATGATTGAACTGATAATACTCATTTTGACCTGAGAGCAAGGCTCGCCATATGACTCCAAAACACCTCCATAGCCGTCCGCCCGTCTTGCCCACAAAACACGACTTCGTTCCTACTCGAGGAAAACCAAAGGTACTTGCGCCCAATAATGCCGCTTTTTAATTCGTACGCCATTCGCCAGTTCGAAAGCTAGTTGCAGATGTATAGTGTAGAGATGAGGCATATGGTGAACCTCGTATGTATGAACATGGCAGTACCATGACGGTCTTGTCGCATGCCATACTGGTTGGCAGTGTTGTAAGCCCATGGTTGTATATTAGCTGAAACCATTTTCAAAGAGACGCCTCGCCATGATACAATGCTCCATGAATCATCCTCATCGTTGGGGCGGCGGTCAAACACACGCAGGGCCGGCGCGTATGATGATTAGGATAAGATGCCATCTATAATATGACGCAGCGTCCCTTTTCTCGACGACCCCTCCTGTACCTCTCAGCGGGCTCCCGATGGGGAGCTTCTCCGTTTTGCGGTCGTGGCCCACGGCCAGCTGGTGGCATCGGTCGAGCTGCTTGTTGTCGTTGCCTGCGCAGGATTCTTACGACGTCGTAGAATGCCTTCTCGACATTTATGCAATTTTTGGCCGACGCTTCCACAAATTCGCATCCTAATTCCCGCGCCAGGGCGTGGCCTTCTTGGGTCGATACTTCTCGTTCCGTCACTCGATCGCTCTTGTTGCCTACTAGCATGATGGGTACCGCGCTGGCTGGCGTGGCTGTGGATATAGGCGAGCCTGGGTAGGTGGGCGATGCCGAGCATGACTCTTTCACCCGTTGAATCTGGTGGTGAAATCTCTTGATTCGCGAGAATGATGAGCGGGACGAAATGCTGTACACTAGTACGAATCCCTCGCCGTCCCGAATCCACTGGTCTCGTAAAGCTGTATATTCTTCCTGGCCGGCGGTATCTAACACTTCCAACATGCATGATTGGCCGTCTATGACTACTTGTTTTCGATACGAGTCTTCGATCGTCGGGTCGTACTATCCAAAAAGGTTAGCGATCACTCTTTGAGACTCTAGCGGCACGCGCGGCGATAACAACGGTTGAAGCAGAGACAATCTGAGTGGACTCAACCTCAAGGGCAAGACTTACAGTTTCTACAAAGTGCTGCAGGCATAATTGAATTGTCAGAGCTGTTTTGCCGACACCACCGTCGCCAAGCACCACCAGCTTATACAACACCATTTTTCCCGCCATTTTGAAATTAGAAGTGGCCTCAAAGGACCGAGCAATATCTTGTTTTGCGAAGTAATAAAATAAACAGAGAATGGGATGGATATTCGGAGGATACGAAATCTAGGAAGTCGACTCAGACTCGGACTCAAACTCGGACTCAGCACGGATAGTAGGCAAGGTGGCTAAGTTCGTCGGGCCGCTGAGGTACTCGGCTATGCAGAGGAGCTGGTTCGGAGAGAGGCGGCAAGAGGATATGGGAGGTAAAGCAGCGGGCCAATTCGTCGGGGTTGAGGAGCGAGGTCCTCTGGAATGATCACAGCAGCGTCCGTACTTTTTAGCTTGAGCCAAAGCAAGGTGATGAGGAATGGAGAATTGGGGGAGAGGAGAGCAAGGTGCCAGGTGCAAGGTGCAAGGTGCGAGAGAGGTACAAGACGAGACGGGACAGGACAAGAGAGGAGAGATAGGACTGGACCTTGAGGTGGATTGTGGAGAATTGAGATTTCGGGCGGGCCTACGCTCTGGAAACTTAGGCGCAGTACGTAGTGTACCTAGGTATGATACATGTATGTACATGTAGCGCATGAGATAGGGAGAGATTCCAGACTTCCTAGGGCGGCCGGTACAGTCAGTTGAGAGGGAGCTGGCAGCCTGGGAGCCTGGGATATGGCAAGTGCTAGGTACATATGAACCTTGCTAGGTATTGGGATTGTAGGGTGATTGACTGGGTGAAGGGTGAAAGGTTATTAGGCCAGGAGGACAGGCGGACAGGGTGAGCACCTGGACTCGCAGACTGGGCAGGCTGGCTGGCAGGGTTAGGTGCACTCCCAAAAGTACACTAGGTACAACTAGGTACACAGCGTAGGCCGTACTAGGGTAGGCTCTGCTAGCCGGAGGTGCGGTACAGTACCCGTGCCGGGATGATTTTTGAATGGCGAAGCGGAGGTGGAGAAGGTCCCAAAGCCAATGTTTCCCTGGCGAGGCCCTACCAAAACTACCTAGGTACCAAAACTACCAAAACAGCCGACCAATGAACTGTCGTTTCCACCGCCGTAGCAGAGGTGGCGCTGGGGTGGAATAAACCACTATCATAAGCCGGGACCTTGGGACCTTGGATTGATATCCCCTTAAGCTCGCCAAGACGTAGTTCGCCAAGACGCAGCGCGTGTGGAGTTGACGACCGACGACGGATAGCTCAGACGATATAATGACAAAAAATGGCGTCTCCGTGCTGGCCTTCTGATGGTATGTACGTGGTGGCTCCAGATGCCGTGCGCGGCCTCTCGCGGGCTCTTGCGGGTTCGTCTGGGCTGAGCCGAGTTCCACTCCGAACTATATCGTATCGTATCGTACCGTACCGTACATACAAGAGATGGTTAGTTTAGTGTATGGAGAGCAAGGATCAAGTCAATAAAAATCGATGCGGCCGTGGGTTTGACTAGGTACTAGAGTAGAGTAGTGGTTAAGAACACAAGGTTGAGCATGCAAGGTCAGATAGGGTATGCCAATGGTATGTAGAAGTATGTATTCCGTATAGTTAGATGATGATGACGATGATCATGATAGGCGGCAAGCTGATTTTAAACATTTATCTTCATAGTCAGCACCAACCAATTACTACTCAGATCGTGTACCTCAATGCTGTGCCCTTTTCCCCCTCTTGTGAAGAAGAGAGAGAGAGAGAGAGAAGGAATGGGCAGCGGCTCCGAGACAGGCAGGGGAAAAAGTAAGGAAGTGGGATATGTCGTCCGTAACGGCATACTGCTAATCGGGCGTGATGCCAGACTAGTTCTTGTGCTTATGCATGCGTACCTATGCTTACTTACATAAGGGAGCACTGCATCTCGAGACCTTAATGCAGTAAGTATTGTACATTGGCATGTACCACCTCATATCATACATACATATCATACGGATTATGTACCTACCTACCTACCTAGGTATGTACCTCAAGTCATGCATCAGGGGGGGCGCTTAGATTTTGCCAAATTCGAACAACACAAAATATTTCGAGCAAGACGAGCTCCATTATGGTTGGGCCCAAGTCACATTGAGGTCATGGTGTGCCATGTACAATAAGCATGATGCAAATGCAACTTGGCAGAGCCCTTTGCACGTGCTTATTGGAATGTCTCCTTTTGATGGATTTGAAGGGAGCCAAGTTGCAAGTTGCGGCAGGCTATGCTACGCCATTGCCATGCCGTCTATCCATCCCGTCTACCTACCTAGGTATCCATCCCATACATCTCTGCTTCCTTTTTCCCTTTCTCGTTGGAAGCTCCTATTCCTCCCTCAACACCATTCACCGTCGGTTCCTCCGCTGCGCCTCTGCCGGTTTCGAACCGAGATTGAGGCAAAGGAGAGTCAGCCCCTCTGCAATCTCTGGAACAAGCGTCTCTCTCGGAACTGGCAAGACATTGAAACTCGGCGGCTCTTGAAGCAGCTGAGGCTCGACACCCGATGCCCAAATGCAAACGCCATTCCGTGCCGGAAAACTACAGCATCCGATTTTCGCTGTGTTGAGGTTGTTGAGGGGTGGAAAGACACACCTACCTACCTTGCATATGGCTACCACGTACGCGAAATATGTCGGCCATTTTCATCTTGTGGGCTGTTTCTCTACATCTGCAGACACTATCCAATACGGATTGTGGCAGTTCGTCCAGGCAATTATTGTCCGCCTCACGTTGGACCACTCGTATGACAGGAGAGCCCTAAAAGGGTGGTTTGGATCCAACCACCATTTGACAAGAGGATAAGACTGCGAACTAGCTCCCTCGTCAGATCTGCAGATCGGAGTGAGATCCGTATCCTAACCAACCTTGTAAGTAATAGGTAGTCAAGGAACGAAGGTGCCCGATTCGCCTTTTTCTTTCTTGGACGATTACAACTTGGAACAGCTCACTCAGGTTGCCGACATATGGCTTTAGTAACTGTCGCATCGGGACAAGTCAACGATGAATCCTTCCGTCAAACTCTCTCCGTTTCGCAAGCAATGTTACCATACCTACAGGACTCTACACAGAGGCGACGAATAGGCTTGGCCGCATGCCTCTCAAACTGCAACTGGTGTGCACTTCGGTTAGGATGCTTGCGCTCTCCGTCGTCCAATGTCGGTCCTCGTCACCATTGCTATTGGCTAACCAAGACGTGAGGTCTATCGTGTGTCCTGCGTGTACGACGTAGTCTATTCGACGTTACCGTCACGCATGTTGATCTCAACTCTCCCAATTGCCGTCTTGATTACGTTTCACAGACGCAGGCGCTTTTTTCGCCTTGGCGGGCCGCTCAGAAGCGTTGTTGGTGTGCGTTTTGTCCAAAGTTTCCATACCTACAGGCTTAGCGGCGCTTAACCTGCAGTGCCGCATATGCGAGGGTGCCGTTGTCACGAATAAGCAATGCCGTATAGGGAAAGGCCCGGTGGCTTGCGCGGCGTGCCACCGAACTGGTTCTTCGGCGCCCGCGATCATTCCTATCGAAACCTACGTTGGAGCCAAGCGGGCGTGATGAGATGCAGGCAGCAAACTTTCCCGCGTCCGATCGGTTGATGAGTTCTGACAGACGCATTTGGATTTCTCGGCAAATTTTTCAATTTCCAAGCTTTGCTCTTGCTTACCAAGCGTCCTCGACGAGCAGTGTGCTGGTCAATATGCCGGTATTGGGAAAGGGGTTCAAGTCCCTCTCTTTCGAGTCCGGTTTCTCGATCGAATTATGAAGTTCAGATCACCAACTCCAGGCTGGTCGCGTTACTAGGATTGGCAGATGTTGTCCAGTCGAAGAAACCTCATCTTCATAGCCAACAAACTATGTCGTCGCGATTACAGACGATCCTACCTTTAATTCTTGATGTTGGTGTTGGTTATCTGATCAAGCACATTGGTAGTACTTCTACAAGGAGTACCGCGCCGTATTCTCAAAGAGACGGAAGCAATAATAGCCACGTGACAGTCCTTATTCTGTTCCTAGGCTACTATTACTTTTCCGGGGCGTCTTTGACGTCCAGTCCAGTCCGAGGCCCAACTACTCGATTCCCGGGGGAGATTAGGTCATCCATGACGGTTCTCGACGGCGGTTCTCAATGACAGCTTTCAATGACGGCTCTCACTACCAATTTGTTATCCAGGTCCTATTATGGCTAAAGTCAATACCGACCTCAAACACTCCCTAGTAATCTACCTTCCATCCGGAAGATGTGATGAATGCAGGTGGACGGCACTGTCGACGGAATATACCGTGTTCTGATGCCTAGGCTCACGGAGAACTTGTGTGTACAATATCACCGCTACTTGCACATTAAGCTGCTATAGGTTAGATTGGAGAGAATACCCGGGCACTCGGGCCAAGGACCTCACGAACCGGCGAATGAGGTCAGCTAAACTAGGAATAATCTCACAACTTGTCATGATACATCACCTATCATTCGAGTTGTTTGTCACCAACAGACCACGAAAAGACAAGGATTCCCGAATATTTGGAACTTTTGTCTGCGACTAGAGTAGAAGAAATCTCGCTGGTTAAAGCACGCTTCATTCGGGTATGCCGAGTCTCTCTGCGACTTTGAGAAAACCTCCGTCACCTTCAGCAACCCATACATCGACCCAGTCTCGAGCTTCTTCATAGCGCTGTTCTCCAGGCCCCCACGCTTCTTCCTGGGGTCGCTCTACATAAACTGTCCTAATGCCATTTGATCGTGCAGCGGCAAGGTCCGCCAGATGAGCCGCGACCATGGCAACCTCCTCGGGCCGAACCCCCAGAGCCTCGACGGCTCCCAGATATGTGCTCGGGTGTGGTTTGTACGCGCCAAAGTCGGCTGTAGATATTATCCTCCGAAAGCTCAGACCCCCCAAGGTGTTGAGATCCTGCAGTAGAGATTGGTTACCATTCGACAGTGTCGAGGTGACAAGCCGAGTCCCCAGTCTCCGGATGCCTGCCGCAGAATCATCCCACGGTTTGAGGCTGTGCCAGACGAGACTCAACGACCGCACCTCGTCCTCTGTGTAGATGCCGGCAATTGCCCATTTCTGCAAGAGCTCGTGTAGAGCATCGTAGTGATGCGCGTCGATGTCCTTCCACACCGACTCACCGGGAACGAACTGCCGTGTGAATTGATGGTACGTATCCCTCCATTCCTGTGCAAATGTAGCCCAGTTGTCTTCGGTCACCGCTTGTAGGCGAGTCTGCAATGATTCAGGCAACGTGCCAAACGTGGGCGATTCCATCTTCTCCCGGGCTCGCCTCACGAGTTCCTCGTGGACAGACGAGCGCCAGTCCACCACCGTGCCGAAGACGTCAAAGGTCAACGCCTTGATATTTCGGAGTGATTCGGGGATGTGCACCGTCATTTTTATTCGTATTCTTTTGGTTTATCTACTCAATGGCATATGCCGCTAGTTTTTGTCCGCTTTTGCCCGTTTGGAATCTATATTGACGTTTTGGGGAATCGAGGTTGCGTTCTTTTCATTCGTGATGATACGATCCAACAAGCGGGGCAATGATGATAACATGTGCCCGCTTCCGCCCTTGAAGTAGAGTAGTGTTCGAAGCACTATCTTGTTGGTCCTAATAACCTAGCTAAGCAGTGTTGGAACTTTTGCTGCAGATTGATGCCATCTTTCGTATTTGCCAACTTAAAAACTTAGAACCCATTTCCTTCCTAATAGGCAGGTAGATAATATAACGCAACGCACTAATAAGGCCAATTTTACTGTTCACATCCTTCCCTAACCTTGCCCGTATGAAACTCCGAGTGGCTTAAGTGTCAACCGGTTTTTGGAAATAGCCAAGCGAGACTGATGATAATAGCATACAGTCGTACGGTAGTCATTAAAAATTGATTCACTTGTGGGTTGTGCCAGTGTCCTGCTTTGATCGACCCTTAAAGCCATGGTTGAATTATAAAGTCCTGATCTGATGAGTATAAAATTCGCGTATATCTATTCAAGTAATTTAACCAGATGGATTAAACATAAGCCAACATAACTTAATACTATTTCAGGACATCTGCGTAACCAATTTATAATGGGTTATTGCACAACACCGGACTCTTGGAGGTATAGAGGGATTATTACTACTGCAATGAAATATTGAAATGGTTGACGTACGGTTGAATTACAAAGGCCGTGTCTCACATGGAGACTATAATGTCGGGAGACAAGGGTCTTATCGTATATCACTAGTGATGCACATAAGAGTCGTGGTTGGGGGTGGTGACGATAGTCAGTGGTGGTTGCAAGATGATGTAAAGCTTAGGTTGTAGCCAGCTAGGGCTGGCTACGAA
>JAOXNK010001301.1:0-14831 GCA_028566675.1 Hypoxylon intermedium
AAGGGAGGGATGGATGGATGGATGAGGTAGGCTTCTAGAATAACAGAATGTGAAACAAGATGCTCGTTTATACCTACCCTATACCAGGATAAAGCTAGCTAGTGACGGGGTGAGTAAGCAATGTAAATGCCGCGATGAATCCTCCGTGTGTGTCAATGCGTATATGTGCCTGTAACAGGTGTTCGATCTGATAAGGCTGGATGCCTGTGTAGACTCGAGAAAGTATATCAATCAGTAAGTACATATACATACCCTTAGACGCAGTATGTATTGTACGTGACACGATGCAACGCCGTGTAACACCTACTTACGTACTCACCTATACTCACCTACCTACATACATGTACGTATCTACTTAGGTAGGTATAACATATATCAACCAGAAACCGAAACACCGACAAACACCGCCGGAGACATCGCGCATGAGGCTCCGCAGCGAACACGTCGTATCCTATCCTATATGTACGCATGCACGTATGCACGTACGCAATCTTCCAAAGCGTTCCTGTCGCTCCCTCGTGTCTCGGGCTCGTGTTCGGTATCTGACGTACTCGCCCGTTGCGCCGACGTAGCAGCGTTGGATGAGATCCTGTCTGTCTGTCTCTCCGTCCGTCTGTTTGTTTCTCGGTTTGCCTATTGGCATGTGGTAGGTACATCTACGTATTCCTATTTCTATCCTGACACACATCCCATCCTCAACGTGGATCATTAATCGAAAAATTCAACTCTCCGCAGCACTCCAGGCTTGGGGTTAAATTGACGTCTTATTTAGGTGGTAGCTGTCAGATTTCGTATGAAACCATGGCTTAGCCGGGAAGGTGGAAAGACAAAAAGACAAAAAGACAGAAAGGAAGATGACGGGATCCTCCGCTACTGCACGTTGTCGATTAGGTCTTGTTCTTGACTTATGACTTACCTGCCTCGGCTTCCTTCATTGTGACTCTAGGTACCTAACCTACTCTACCCGAGCAGCAACCTACGGAATATTATGTTAAAAAGCCCCGCTTACGAGCGCAGCCCGGATCCTCGGAGTCCATCGGCTTACGTAGTCCATCTTCTCTACTCTAGATGTGATAGGAGGGTGTTTATAGGATGTAAATCCTGGGAAAGACGCGTTGTCTCGCCGCAATTTTATTCTAACCTAGCAGTATCATAGTACTGCTACAAAGACGGGGGGGAACACCGCCCCCAAACCAAATTCCTGCTACTCCTCTGCAGCTTCAAAGAGCCACGCCTCCAATCAAAACCGAAAAAGCTTGCGTGCATTCATCCACAGGGCAGAAGGCACTTCGAGACTTGTACTTTTCGTGTTTGTGGTCATGTCAACGTGCGGCTATTTGCGATAGAAAGCATAGGCCACAACGAGCTTCGATAGCCTCGGAAGAGTTGGCCAAAGATTGTCGTCGTAGTCTTTGCCCTATGCACAGAATAGCGTACCTAGGTGCAGCGTAGGAAATTGACCGTCCAAAGGGAATCCTGTCGAGAAGGGCGATCAAATCCAACCCGATCATCACTATCGTCGCATCGTTTCATCGCACCATTTATAGTAGTGCAATTCTTCATTCAATAGCCGTGGCTATTATCGTCGAAAAGGGGGTGTTGCGAAAAAGGGGTATGGTGGAATGTATCGTTTCTCATCGTGGTAGTAGAGTTAGTTTAGAGCCACGAGATAGAAGAGAGCAAGAAAGAAAACGGCGGATGCAATCTGCAAGAGAACTCCTTCAGCGAACCATTCAGGCTCACCATATATATCGGAGTGTATTGACCGTAAGTTCGTGATCGAACAAAAAGTCTGTTCATGCGTAGGTAGGTATAGTGTAGTGCGTAATATCGGGCTAGTTGCCTTGATTAGGGGGCGCATTGCCCTAGGCTCTATGACCAAACAAGCATTGCCAGAGGTCGTCCTTATCAACCGCCTCTCCAAGCGTCTGGTCCTGGCTCATAAGTTTGGCTAGAGTAGCCTCCTCGAGCTCCAGCGAATTGGCCTCTTCGAGGTTTAGGTCTGGCAGGTCTGCTTGAGCTTTCGATTTGCCCTTGGTGTTTTTTTCTAGGTGTTCTAGGCGTCGTTTGACAGAGAGGTTGTAGATGGACTCCTCTACCGTGCCGTCGATCAAGTAGAGCCATACTGTTGTCTCTTGTTCTTGTCCGATTCGGTCCACTCGAGCGATCGCCTGCAATTCTAGCGCCGTGTTGAGGAGAGGTTCGCATAGGAACACATGGCTTGCATTGACGAGATTGAGACCACTGGCGTGTGCCCTAGCATCCATGAGGAAGCATTCGACTTTACGATCTTCCTTGAAAGCCTGGATGCCATCCTTCATTCTGAAAGAGCTATATCCGATTTGATACTGATCGAAAGCCTTGCACAACAGCTCGAGGAACCCCGGGAATTGAGAGAAGATAACAGACTTGGCGCCAGGATCTTCCACACGTAGCCACAATAGGTGCTTGGCGAGAGTATCAATCTTGGTGGAAAATGTAGCCCCGGGAAGATCGATACTCTTGATAGCCTCAAGCTTCTCCGTGCTGAACGGGGAATAGATACTAGTTTGCTCTGACATACTAGATGATCCAGTCTCACCCGGTATAAGCGAGTGATCTTGTGAGAGGCTAGGCTCTTGGTGAAATCTTAGCTCCTGTTTCTTCAGAGTGATGTCATGAGTAGACGATGAGTCGAGGCGCTGCTTGCAGACTGGACAAGAGTGAACTCTCTTGAACCAAGATGTTATACATTCTTTGCAGAATTGGTGGCCACAGGCGGTGAGAACTCCTCGAGTGAAACGATCGTGGCAGACGATGCAGATTTCGTCCGCATCCCGACCTTGCCCTTTCAGATGTAAAACTATGAAGCAAGTCAATACAAACAAACGAATGAGCAATGCGACTAGGGGAAATAGCTTACGATAGCGGTACCTAGGTGACATGCCACGGATTGCACGCTGACGACCTTCCTCCACGCCCACAAGGTCCCTGAGTGCCCGGTCAAAATGCGGGTATTTCTCATCGGGAAGCGGAGCGACTGTATCGGAGATTCCCTGGAGCTGTTTATAATATACCACACGGGCGTTCGTAGTGGTAATGAAGGCATCCAATTCTCGTTCCAGCACTGTCGAGGCCTTACTCTGTATGGTGCTCTGCTCTTGTGCAAGTCGTAGTTGCTCCTCCACGACTACTAGCTCAGTCTTGGCGCGGCTGCTTCCGTTGTTATTCTCGTAGCGAAGTTTAGTCGCGAGCTCCCGCAAGTCTGTGATAATCCCTCTGAACGAAGACATTTGAGGCGATGGCTTCACTTGAAGACGACGTTCGAGCAGCTTGAGCAACTTCCCAGGGGAGTGACCCTCTCCCTCTTTTGCTTGTCCCTCCGCATAACGAGTGTCGTACTTAATTCTCTCGTTGTCTAGTCCGGAGATTGCGTCCTGCCGGTCCGCGATAACTGCTCTTAGTGCCAATGTGTATACCATTAGATCGCTCTGAATCTGGGTCGAATCTTCGTATTCCTGGCCTGTGATCTCGACCTCATCTTCCCCGTCCACGAGCGGCCGCGACAGTAGCTCGATGATGGCTCGTCGCCATTCGTAAATTAAGTTTGCTTGTTCATCGAGAGACTCAGCAAGAAGTTGGAAATTATCCAAAACCCGCTTACTTTCCAGACCACGAACAGGGAACTCGACCTTGGGAATATTGACGAACGAGTTCGCGTCCTGTTGCGCTTGAACCTTGGCTATGCACGATAACACTTTTTCGCGCGCATCGTGTAGAATCTCATTTCGAATACTCTTCGCCACCTCGTATCCAGCGATCTCCTTCCGGTCCAGTTCTTTGAATGCGCTTGAGTTCGGGTTAGTGCCTTCTACAGTGTCCTTGAGCACGTAGTGGGCGCTGGCCATGAAGAAGACGGCCCTGTGATGAATATCGAGCATTTGTCGTAATTGACGTCGACACTCACCAACTTGACTCGATGCTTTGTCCCCAGCAGGACTTGCGTCGTTCTGGAGATTGCTACTTTCGGTATCATGCAACTCCTCGACGTGGTCTGACCTCTCTAGCTCGCTTTGCAGTTGCTTCCGGCAGTCTTCTTCAACGAGCTGAACCTCCTCGGCGACTTCTTGCCAAATTTGGACAGCCTCTTTCAGCTTAGCCGCGCGCTCGAAAACTTGACCTCTCTCTAGTTTGGTGATGAAGTACAATCGTTGGTTTGTCCGAATTTCAGATTCCAGCTGCTCGATCATGGCAGCTAAGACTTCGTCAACTGTTCTCAAGGCCTTATCAAACTTCCCGCGAAGGTTTCGGCCAGGACCAAGAGACGGGTGCAGAATTGACTGCCTGAGTTGCGCAAGGGCGCGCGACATCTTATCTCCAGTATAATTGACGTTAATATGCCACCAGTCGTATAGCGGCTGGCCATTCTCGTTGAGGCCCAAATTGGTCATTAGCTCCCTGAATTGCGCTTCGTAGTGTTGCTGTTCAATGGTTGTGAATGGCATAGTGATCACATAGCGTTTCTGAGGGGGCAGAGTCAACTCGTCGCGGACGGCGCGCTTAGTGTGCCGTAGGGATATGGAGTTGAAGAGAGGCTTAAACAAGTCTGAATAATATCTTGTGAGTATATTCCAGCGCCTGTCGCAGGATGCCAATGGCTCGTAACGAAGGAAAACCAGCAAGCCCCATAGATCCTTAGTACTTTGCTTGACCGGCGTGCCCGTGACGACCCAGGCATTGACACGAGGTATCCAACTGGCAACTTTGGCGGCGTTAGTAACACCGCTATCAACGTGCTGGGCCTCGTCCAGACATATCCTCCACCAATCGATTTGCATCAAGGGGGATTTGGGCCGACGATACTTTTTGTCATATCGCATCGAACGAGGAGGTGGCTGGTCTACAAAATGTATTTCATTTTGAAGAACGTTATACGTCGTTATCACGACATCATGTTCTGCTAGGTCAGGCACCAATGAAGATTCCTCCGAAACAACACCTTTCAAACCCTCATAAACCGTCACTCTTAGATGTGGAGCGTGTTTGCGAAACTCCGAGACCCATTGGTTCTTCAACGTGGCGGGGGTTACGATCAAAGTTGCACCGCTGGGATGGCCTCGGTCAATAGTGTTGCTCAAACCTGGGAGACTGTCACGTTTATGCATGCAAATGAGGGCAATCATCTCGACTGTTTTCCCTAAGCCCATCTCTTCGGCAAGGATCCCGCCTTTGATGGGATCGTCGCGAAATGGGCTGACATCCCTGGTGATGATCTCATAGAGGAGGCTGATATAAATTGATTTTCCGTCGGCATCCTTTGCTACACTGAAAGACCACGGAAGATCAGAAGTTGGCTGCGGGGACAATAACTCCAGGCCTGGGGCGCCGTTTGGTCCATTGTCACTCCACCGGACGCCCTCCCTATTAAGAAGCCACTGCAGCGCCCTGCGTTGAAAAGGAAACAACTTCGACGTCAATCTCGGAGCTGAGATGGATACGAAGTCTGTGTGGTCCTTCTTCGGGGTGAATGCTGCACCGTAGAAGGCGTTAGGTGGTAACGGCTTATCATGAGCGTGAATATGGGTGGGACAGTCATAAAAGGCACATAAGACCTCTTGTTTCAAATCGTTCTGGCGTAATTGTAATTGTAAGAAGGGGTAGACCGTCGTGGTGTTCCAGAACAAGTCGAATGAGAACCGTAGTAAGTCCCTGTTTCTTTTCCGCTCCAAATTGACTGTGACTCGTACCCAAGCCTTGCCCTCCTCACTCTCGGTACTACTGCGACACCAGCTCATCACATCCAGTATAGTCCGTGTTTGGTTGCCATAATCATGATAGTCCAAGAATATCCTTGTGGAGAAAGGCACGTAGGGCGTCTCGTTAGAGCTAGAAAGGCACAAGAAGCGACTGTCTCGGATATATCTCAGATCCATGTGATGTTGAATATTCGAGCACGAAATTGACTCGGTAAACGACGATCCAGACTGGGCTGGCCGCCAGTACCTTAGAGTTGTACTGGCGATGGGTATTACATCGAAGTGTTTTTCTACGCGAGCGCGTTTTCTCGGGCGCTCATCATTCTTACTCGCATCGTGCGAGGTTTGGTCAGATGAGAGCGCATATAGGAAGTTAAGAAGATCCTCAGGAAAGGGGTCTGGAGAAGTTTAGTAGAGCTGTCTGAAGGCTTGAGTTCATAATCGGCGTACCTCTTAAACCAATGTGATGCTCTTCAACGGGTTCCGTCCGGCGAAGGGCTGTCGTTTTCGAAGCCGTAGAAAGACTGGGATTGCTCTCCATTGTGAAGGAATGACGCCGTGAGCCTGTAGCTCAGGCTCTCTCCGCCGGTGGTTCAGGGTGGGAACACACAAGGCGCAATGATAGCTCGCGGCAAGGTACGTAAGAGGAATGAGTAGTTGAGGTAGCTCCATGGAGCTCCTAGGTAGAGCCTAGGATTCGATACTTGCAACACAAATCCAGCTCCAAATTGCAGAGGCGCGTTGAAGGAATTGGAGGAGAGCGTAGCCAAACGCAAACGATAGGTTGCTTGCGCCGAGGAATAGACGTGCAGGCGACATCCAACAAGAAGCACGTCCAACACGTTAAGCTGTAGGTACCAACGAATCGGCGGTATCTAATCCGATAATAGATAAGCCCCACGAATGTCGAATCCCTAGACCTTGGATCATACCCTAGGTAGGTAGTCCCACTGTGCTTGGCGAGTATGTAATAATATCGGGGCTACCTAGTTACCGGGTAGGGGCCCATCGGAGGCTGCAAAATTCCTTTGCCGACTTCTCCATTGGATTTTCTGGTCTCAGCTCGAGCTAGGATCGCAGACGGGTAGACGCTGTGAAATTGTTCTGCCCATTGGCTTGCTTTCCAGCGACATGGTCAACTAGTTACCTCGATTGAACCTGAATGCCAGAAAAGATCAGTTAAATCCAACGACTAGTCAATCAGGATGGTGCGCATAAAGGTAAGCCAACGCATAGTCCCGAAGGCTTCCTCCATCCGTCGCTTAACGTCTGTGACAGCCTCTCCTCAGACCGCAGCAATTGCGCTCTGCTCTGGCGCCGTCAAACTGCCGGACGACCTTCCAACCACCCGTAGCCGCGATACGAGCAGCTTCGTCAAGCTCTTCTCAACCACCAGCGATACCGTCACCCACGCCGTTTATCCCTGACGTGCAGACTTTCCTAACGGTGATCGGCCGAGGACTTAGCCAACACGTTTCGAAATTTCCCACCTGGGAAGCCTTGTTCTCTTTATCGTCGGATCAAATGAGAGAGCTAGGAATCGAGCCACCCCGGTCACGCAAATACCTCTTGAGGTGGCGCCAGAGATTTCTAAATGGACAGTTCGGCATAGGGGGCGACCTGCAACACGTAGAGGATGGCAAAGCTGATCTGAAGATCCTGGAGTCAGATAAGGATCCGGTGCACCCTCGCAAATACGTGGTCAACGTGCCAGCAGGGCGGCCTGTCAAAGCATGCAGCCTCGATGATATGTCAAGAGTGAGGGGGTTCAAGGTTCAGGGCGCACAAACCATTGTTGGGCCGTATGCGCTCCCGCTCAGGGGTGGCGAGGGAGCCCGAGTCACAATCACAGAAGGGATGTGGGAAGACCGTCGTGGCCGCAAGATCGACGGTGGTGAGAGAAGAAGGACAGAAGTCCGCTACAAGAAGCGCATTGCTGAACGACGAGAGATGAGAGAACGGGGCGAGTTGTAGGTGATGCAGACCGATGAGGCCTGCTGTACTTTATGTACCATATTCGCAGATGCTGCACACACTGGTCGACCCTGAGAAAATGCTGAGCTCTACTTGATCGTGACACCATGCATCATCCGTGAACCAGTGCCTGGCTCATCATGCCTCGACTTTGCCTTCCAACTCCTAAACGCCTGCCTGTTGTTCATTAATGAAATCCCCATCGGCGCGCCAAATCTTATTTCGGTGCGCCGAAATCCAATTTTCGGGCAACCTTGGTGCCTTTCTCATCCTCGACCATGCCTGGTCTTCTCTTTAGGTCGTCGCCAAGCTTCTCCTGGCCACCGGATTTCTTGGGAAGGTCTTGTTTGCGTGTAGGCTTCGGGTCCTTCTGCCACCATTCATGCTTCAACATCTCCAAGGCCGTGATTCGCTTCTTAGGATCGAGGGTCAGGGTCTTCATGAGAAGGTCAACGCCCTCTGTGCCGACTGTGCCAAAGTACTGCATGAAATAGTCCCTCTTGGGAATTGGGTGAATTTCTTTCTCCACAGTGTACTCTGGTAGCTTGGTGACGCCAGGCCAATTCTCCTCTGTGGGCGTGCCGAGAGCCTGGCAGATGAGGTTGATCTGCTGCATCTCTGTGTTCCCAGCAATGAAGGGAGTCCGTATGACCAATTCGGCAAAGACTAGACCTACGGACCAGATATCCACCGCTCCTGAGTAGTGTTTCGCTCCGAACAAGAGCTCGGGAGGTCTGTACCATCGAGTGATGACATTGGATGTCATGATCTTGTAGGGGTCTGAGAAGCCTCTCGCAAGACCGAAATCAGCTAGCTTCACTTCTCCATCAGCTGCGATGAGCAAGTTGTTGGGTTTGATATCACGATGCAGCACGAAGTTCTCGTGACAGAACCAAACGGCCCTCGTAAGCATGCCCATCCACGCTTTGATATCAGCAGCACCATATCGGACGTGGTCACTATCACGAATGAGCATCTCCAGGTCACCTAGGGGAAGGTATTCCAAGACGAGATTGAGGTTCTGGTCTTTGGAAGAGAAGACGGAATGTAACGTTATGATGTTGGGGTGGGATAGCTCCTGAAGGTGCTTGATTTCGCGAACGGCATCGGGCGCCATTCCTTCAGCGTACTCTTTCTGTATCTTGATCTTCTTTATGGCCACCAGCTTGGATGGATCGTTCTTGAGGAATCCAAGGTAGACGTTCGCGTAAGTACCTTCACCGAGCTTCTTGCCTTCAAGCAAAACATTACATTAGCGCGTTGCAATTGATTTTATAAAATGTGTGAGGTAAATGATGACAGACCTTTGATGTATTTGCGCTTCTCGTCCTCGTTGAGCTGTTCAGCAAGGTCGAGGGACAGTGGCAGAGCTGCCGCGGCGGATGCAGTTGATGCGGCCGGCCCAGCTAAGGGCGTGCCGTTGGACGAAGCTTGTGCTGAACTTGCGTTCTTGAGGGGCGATGATACAGCCCGAGGGTTCTGCAGTGCATCCGTAGGATACACGACCACGGGAGAGACCGCCATCGTGGACAATTGTTATTGAGCAAAAGTCTAAGATTGAGGTGCGCGGGTGGAAGAAGGCTGAAAGAGTAACGTTCAGCCTTGGGAGATTGTAGCAAGGATGCGATAAACACATGTGCAAGATGGGGGCAGGGGGGTCGCGCTTAAGCTTAATTGGTGGGCGTGGTACCTGCAGATTGGAGCAGGGAATGCACCGTGATTGTTTTACCGTGCGTGATTCTTTCTCACAGTAGGAAGTAAATCAGCCCTAAGAGTTATGCATCGTTAAACCCTACACAATTACCTAGTGTAGTCTGCTAGTGTACCTAGTGTAGATGTGAGTGTGGGTCTAAGCGTACTAATCTTACGTAGGCACCGCATTGAATTTTTTCATTCCATGGAGCTCTCTCACTGACGTCATTTGTTGCTCGAATCAGGTCGCAAACGGTGTCGGCTTGATTTTGTGTCCACGGGCCGGAGTCAACCTAGTCCTAATTGCCTAGGTACTGTATGCATGCAAGCAATAGCCAATCTCAGGCCTTTGCGCCAATGACGAATTGGTCTGCCAGTCTGCTAGGCAGTTGTCAAGTCCGAAGGTATTTCATGTCCGCAGGGTCCGGGGATCTAATCGTGCCCCATTACCCGATTAAGTCTTGGTCCTGTAATGAAGTCATACGCGTCGATCTTTGAGGCTTGCTACCATCACAGGGCCTCAACTTCATCATCCATACATAACGTGATTTCTATTTCTTCATCTTTTACGCGTAATCATCCTGTTATTGTTCGCAATTCGTTCCTCCGGAGCCCTGGGTTTTGCCTTGCCGCTACATAATCATTTAATAACTTTAGGTGCACTAGCCTGAACTCTTTCCTCTCCTTACAACAAGTACCGTTAAGAAATAGTATTACAAAGGAGACCTCAGTCAACGCCCACCATGTGGCACATATCATACTGGGTAAGTTGAAAGCTTCACCTTTTCTCAATTACATAGTCTAGTACGCGCATAACTAACCATGTCTTCCAGATCTTTCCCATCATATCCGGTCTTATGTGGCTGGCCACACTCCTGGGGCTGCTACTGCACTGGATCATCGACACGCACCGAACAAAATATGCGTCTATGCAAGACACCCAGACAATCGCCTACATCTCAGACGTTGGCGCCTCGGAGCTCAAGCCTCTGTTTGTTGCAGGCTGCATTATCACTACGATCTTCCTCGACCTATCTTTTGGTTCTGACCGATTACTACGGCACCAAGGTCGATTAGTGCCCAACACGTCCACCGGCGAAAAGGTCCTTAGCGGGTTGACCATCTTCTTCGCCGTTGTGGGAACCGTTGGCTTAACGTTTCTGTCTGGCTTCGACACCCTACGATACCCGAGACTGCATGATATCTTCCTTCTACTCTTTATTGCAGGGTACTTGATATCAGCCATCTTCATCTGCTGGGAATATCAGCGTCTGGGTCACAGTAAGCCCATCTTGCCATTTTTACGCGGTTATAAATAAGCAGCGCTAACAGTATTTCTTCCAGAAAACCGCCAACATCGTGTCCTCCGCGCAAGTTTCTGGGTCAAGTTGATCTTTGTCATTGTCGAGCTACTCCTCGCCATCGGCTTTGTCGGTACCAACTTCAAGGGAATGTATAACACGGCTGCCATTCTCGAGTGGGTCATCGCCTTCATCTTTTCTTTCTACGTCTTCTCTTTTGTCATCGATCTATATCCCGCTGTAGCCACACGAAACAACCGCTTCTCAGCCCGTACGAACGGCGCGCGCCAGATGGAGGAAACCTATTACGCCACACACCCCAGCGTCGCACCGAACTACGCAAGAGATACCGAAGACAGTCAGAGGACGTTGGCACCAGACGGCCTTGGCGGTCATGGCTCTGGACATGGCCAAGCTGCGACGCATCAGAAAGTGCGGACGGGTCACAGAGATTTTTAGATGGGCAACAAGAAGAAGAACAGATTCTCGGGAGGTGAATTAATGAAAATCAAGCACACGATGAATGAACTTTAAGGAAACATGGTGCGGGGCAATAATGATATAATCCAGGGCCGGTTTGAGAGTATTGCATCTCAATGGCGTTTGGTCACCCTGTTTGAGTCCAATAAACTCCAACACTAAACTTGTCTTAATTGTATCTATATTGTAATGATAGAGTTATGATGAATATTCAAATGCAAACAGACCAGGAAAAAAAAGCAGTTCAAATCAAAGGTATACTGTAGACAAGTAGGGGGTATACTATTGTTACATTCGATCAAACCCCCCAATACCATACACGCTGGCGCTGATGTAAACGCCAGGCTGAGAATCGACAGTGACAATTTGAGCCAACCGAAAGGCAAACACAGTCGTAGCCGTAGGAGCATGTTCTCGAACCATCCTATGAAATGTTTCCGAACGCCAAGAAAAAACGGTCGTATACAGGAGCCGTAGTGTTGAAAGCGGCCCAAACTATATCCACAGCGTATAGCGTGGTATAGGATACCAAATCTCAAAATTCGCGAGGGAAAACTAAGAAACGCGTTATACCATCTCTTTAAATTTGGAATCTCTGCTCGGGCTCTGACCCATACTCGATGAAAACTCTCCAGCAGGCCTCGGCGGCGTCAAGGCAGTCCGAGGCTGGTCTCTGGCATCGTCGCGGAAATACTCCTCGTCGCTTGAGCTGCTCATCGGGGATATGCCGCTTGCATCCTCATCTCCTGCTGAACGATTCTCGAGCGGGTCTCCTACATTTTGCGATCGGCCTGCCATCGCGACGGCGCGGACGCTAGAACTGCGATTGTCCACACTTGTCGAGCTGTCTATGCCTGTCAAGGCCGCACCGCCAATAAAGCCCCTGCTAGTCGATCGGTCCTTAGGCTTGTCTTCGTCGGTGGCTTTTGATCCCCTCGAGAACCGATTTTTGAGCCAAGTCTTCACTCCTCCTTTTGACGACCCTTCACCAGGCGAGCCGGGTTGTCCATGTGTCGGCTCATCGTCGGTGCTCCCGGTGTTGACAGCCTCGAGTTCTGGTAGGGGAACATTCACGGGCTGCCCTGCAGTATTCAAAGCGATAGAACCTCTTGTCGCTTCCGGCTCCTCATAGCCGTCGCTGTGTCTATCCACTGTAGACCTCCTCTTCCCAGTCTTAGCCAACCGTTTCTGCTCTGCTTGAGTTGCTCGGTCTCCTTCCTTCCTAGCCTTAGCCTGATGCTTCTGTTCAGCTTTTGTTACTTTATCTTCCTCCTTCCTAGCTTTGGCTTCCTGCTTTTCCTCGGCCTTCCTTTCTTTTTGCTCTTGTTTGTCTTGATCTATTAAACAGTCAGTATACACATATACGTGGTCTAGAAGGTGGCTTACCCTTCAGCCTCTTGTTAATATCTTGGATTTCCTTTTGCCTGGCCTTCTCAATCTCCTCTTCTTCCTTCTTCTTCTCCATCTCGAGGCGCATTTCCGTCTGTCTTGCCTGCTCTTCCTCAACTCTCTCGTTGATGTCGTCTAGCACAGGTCTAACCCTAGCTGCCGCAATTGCATCGATGTCTTCTTGTTCCATATATTTGCCAGCCCCAATATCAACCTTACCATGCCTCTGGCTGATGCGTTGCTCACTTCTAGCTTGGGCTGTAGCATGTGCTTTCACTTCCCATTGCGTCAGCGTGGATGGGGGAACCATTCCAGTTTCAGCAGATATCTTCTCATCCATCACTTTCAGCCTCTCATGCACATTCCTTTGAGCGGCAGCAAGCAATGCTTCTTGATCCAGCTGTCGCTTCTTACCGTCAATTTGAGAAATCCTGCTAGAGAATAGTGACATTTGTTGGTTAATCTGCTGCGATCGCTTACGGTCTTCGATCACGGCCCCATCGCTAGAGGCCCTCCTCCTGAGCTTGTTTCTAACAGAGAAACGTCGCGTAGGTTGCTTAGACACCGTTCCTGGCTGGAGACCAGTCTTGTCACGACGCACCTTCGACTTCTTCTTCGCCATATCGCATCCGCATCCGCATCTGCAGCGTGCACGTCCGCCCTTCCGCCTCGTCTATACCCACGCGCGACGGCGACAGCACCACAACCCACAACCTCTCGCTTGGTCAACTGCTCCGACCGAACAGATTGACTGGCTGGCCACTTTGAACGTGCGCGCACTCTACGTAGAACTCAACTGCATTTCGACCAACGCGTTCTAACCTGGAGGAGACTACTCCCTCACGTCCCTTACCACTTTTCCTCCACGAAAGCTTAGATCCGCATGTCTCCAACCGCGTCGTCGCCTAGTGTCCAATTTTATAATCGTATACCCACGACGTCATTAGGGGACTCGAGTTAGAATACTCGCGTCTGCCGACCGACGATCGCACTGCGTCGAGTCGCATTCATTCATAGTAATACATAGAAAGAGAAGGGAATCTCGTCGGTACTTGCCTAGCGAAGGCAAAAGGAGAAAGGAAGCAGCGCTGTCAAAGAACGACAGGCCAATAAGTCGATCGGTAGATCGCATCGGGACTGCGACACACCATTAATAGACGGGAGAGAAGCGTATGAGATAGCGATCACGATTGGGCGTCGATATCCACGCTGTGGATAGTCGACAACACTAGCAGAAGCAGAAATGATGGCAAGCATAGGACCGGGGGGTTTTCATCCAGGCATGCAAGCGCAGCATCCCGGTGTCCATCCAGGCCATCCCATGGGAGCTCCGGGCATGGCTCACAACCCAAGCCAGCCGGGTGCTCAGCCAGGCATGCCTCATCAGATGACCGCCCACATGGCAGTATCCGGCCCCGGTGGGCAGGTCAATCCCGCTGCTATGATGGGAGGCATGCCTCCGGGTGCCGGTGGTCCAAACGCCCACGCCATGCAGCACCTAAGCCCTCAGATGTTCCAGAATCCCCAGCAGTTTGCATGTGAGTCTCTCTAACCCCCCTTCTCCGACCGAGATACGGCGACGTGTATATGCAGGTTGACTTACGTCGATCTTGGCTAACGACCGCCGTAGTAGCCCAAAATCCCCAGATGACTCCTCAGATGATTGCTCAGATGCAACAGCAGCAGATGCTGCGGCAGCGGCAGCAACAGCAAGTCATGATTCAGCAACAGATGTATGGTAGCGGCATGCCTATGAATATGCAGGGAATGAACATAGCTCAATTCCAGGCCATGAGGAATGGGACTATGCAACGAGTCGGCCTGCCTCAGCACATGCAACAAGCGCATCTTGCCCAGCAGGGACAACACCAAAATCCCCAGCACGCTCAGGTATTATCTTCCCAACCTCTCAGTTCGGCTTTGGCACTGACTGACCGCTCCCTTCGCAGCAGCTCCTAGCACAACAATTAGCAATGCAGCAACATCAAGCCCAGCAACAGGCGAATAATCACATGCACCAAGGCAATCAGCCTGGCCATCCTACACAAATGACTCCCCAACAAATCCAGAGTCTTCAACAACAACAGCAGCAGCAGCAGCAGCAGCAGCAGCAGCAACAACAACAACAGGCGCAGCTGCAACAGTCGATGGCGCAACAACAACAGGTCTCCCAAGGCCCTCAAGGCCAGGGGCCTCAACCCCAACCACAGGGTCAGCCGCAACAACCAGGACAGCAGCCCCAGCCGCAACAACAGCCGGG
>JAOXNK010001341.1:0-14751 GCA_028566675.1 Hypoxylon intermedium
CCAACGAGATCTACCCATAGAACCACACTCATACCCTCCACGACGCCCTCACCATCTAGCGCGAGCGCGACTGCGAGTCCTACCTCGACGAGCAACGGGAATGCCAATTACGCCGACCAGAGAACCGCGGCTAGTGTGAGGATATGGGCTGTCGCTGCACTGCTAACTCTTGGTCTTGCTGTCGTACTTTAACACCAAGGCTTAGGGTAGAGGCGTGTATATACCATCCCACTCGTCCGACTACTATGGAGTCGGCATCCTAGAAGATCAACTGGTCGTTGTACCCTCAGATATTATTCCAGGCAGTCCAGGGCACCTTATTGAACCACGACAAGCGGCATGTGAATAGATTTGGATACCAGCACACCTTGTCCTCGTTACTCGGCCTGAGTTGATTCTCTTTGGTCGCAGGCTGCAACTCGTATTGGGGAAGTTTGGTTCACCTGATAGGGTTGATGTCTGCTATGCCCTTGAATCTAGGATGATAGTTGCAAATAGGAGCTTGGCCTCTTACTCAGGACTGCTTAGTGGACACATAGTTTCCCTATCCCGACTTTGCAGTAGGACAGTGCTCATATTATCCCAGGCAAGCACACACTATGCGACATATGGGAAACGGCTTATCGGGCTTGCCAACTAGCTCCATCAAATACCGGGATTTGGCGCAAGAGCAGTTGATGCAGTTGAGTTGGAGTTGATACCTAGGTAGTCTTTTGTCCGGGAAGTGAGCTCTGAGGGCGTGTTGCTCTCACGGCTAGTGGTGCTGATTCACTCACATCAGCCAACGTCATCCTGAGTCTATGCCATAAGGAATTCATAACTGATGGTCTCATTCAAGATCGACATGTCCATTTCATAAATATTATCAATTCATATGAAGATCTACTTATCGTACATATTTAATGGCCCATCATCTATAGGGATGCGGGGCATTATCAACACTGCACCCCAACCCCTTGGGGGCATCTTAAACAGGCAGTTCATCGTCGGTTCAGATACGGAACGTTGCACTCAAAAGCTCAATTGGATTAGCCTTCCTCGATACCTAGATCTTCTTCCGTTCACCTCACTTCTATCTAAGAAGTCATGAGAATGTCACTCACTCACTAGAGTAGCTTACCAGCCTTCTCGTGAGGTAAAGCTGCGCATTCCCAATACAAAGATCGGGAATAACAGGGTGTCTCACCGCATTCCGCTCGACCGTGAAGTTTCCCGCGGAGACGCCTTGCAACGATGAGAGGGTTCGCAATTGTTGGCGGTGGCCTATCTCTCGCCGCCAGCCTGGTATGCGCCCAGTCTCAGAACGAGACAGGAGAGCACGCCGGATGGCCTCGGTGGTGTGGCAAGGTGTATGAGACAGGATATTCGTCCTTCGAACCCGGCGGGCATACGACGGAACCCGCTCCAATCAACGCTGATGGCGCGCCGAATCTTTACGTGCAGTTTAAGCCACGACATAGCATATATCTGGAGGGCGAGACAAAGGGGTCATTCGTCGTCAATGCCGCGCTATCGCCTTGGTACGGTGAGCTATGGGCAAACTCGACAAGTGACGGGGGCTCGGAAACCGAGCCGTTCACGGACCTTCTCTTCTCAATCAGTGTCGCTTCTAGAAATAACAGCGAGCCGCTGGTCGTGGGCAGCATACCGATCAATGCGACAGGAGCCGTCTTCGACTTCGAACTACTTGGTTTTGATGCACGCTCGGCGCCATATGAAGTAGTGCTCACCGGCGCGTCGCAGTTCGGCGACTGGAACTACACAGCGAAGAGCGAATTCAGGTACCTACCGGACATCGTTGGAACGGGTAGCGCCACCAAGATTGACAACCTCAACGGCGGGATTCTATTTCGGAATGTACAGACAGGCGGCGAATTCGTGCCCCTGCTGCCGTATGGATTCTACGGTCTGTATAACGGCTCCAACAGCACTGCTGAGAGTGACGCCTTCGTGAGCGGGTATTCTAGCAACGGGGAAGGGTTAAATGGGATTATATCGCTAGCCGGCTTCGCCGATACGAACCCGGTGTACGACAGCATGGACGCGTCGAGTATGCGCTTCATGTTCGACCTACGTAGCTCGTACAAGAACTTGACCGAAGTTGAGCAACGGGTGAACACTATCAAGGAACATAGCTCGCTCTTTGCATATTGGACGGCTGATGAGTGAGTAATATTTTGCTTCGGTTTTCTGCGTCTATTTATTCGTATTTTGCACATGCTAAGGTACATCATAGGCCTGATGGACAGCAAGTCCCTTTCGAGATCACGCCCGCAGCTCAGGAGCTAATCCACGAATTGGACCCGTATCACCCAGTAGCCGTGACGCTCAACTGCCAAGACTACTACTTTGGCGAGTACTCGGCGGGCGCCGACATCTTGATGGAAGACCCGTACCCGATCGCCATCAACAGCACCTTCTCGAAGTGGGGCACGGTATGCAACGCGACCCTCGGCGACTGCGGATGCGATAACTGCGAAGGAAATCCGCAAGACGTGATCCGCCGCCTCGACGGTCTGATCCAGTATGAACAGTGGCTCGGTCGCTGGCCGCTACCCAAGTTCCACAACCCGCAGGCCTTCCACGGCGAGGACTACTGGTTCCGCGACCCGACGCCCGGCGAGGCCTTCGTCATGAACGCACTGGCGTTCAACCGCGGGGCTACGGGTATCTTCGCTTGGACGTGGCCGACTAGCCAGGAGCTGTTCGATGCGCATTCGCAGATGGCAAGCGTCGTGACGAAGGCGCCCGTGTCGGACTTTCTGCTTGGTGGACAGCCCAGCGGCAGCATTCAGATTGCTGGCCAGGAGTTACTTGATATAGCATACTGGGTAGGGGAGACCCAGGTTATGGTCAGCGTGGTTAATGGAGCAGTCGACGAGCTTGCCGGTCCGCTCTCGATCACGTTGCCGCTATCTACAGTAGGAATTTCCGCAGTGCCGTTTGGAGAAGCGTCGTGGGAGTTGGCGGACGGCCAGCTCACAACTGATAGTCTTCCTGCCATGTCAGTTCACTTCGTCATTCTAGACTTGAAGTAGACATATCATTTCCGTGTAGCATTAATGAGAGTAAATCTAGGTAGCTGTAGCCAATGTAATGTACATCTCTGTGGCTGCATTTGTGATACCGTAAGACGTACGCTCCATCAGTCTAGAGCTGTCGGCAGACGCAGAGGACTATGTTACCGGCCTATTACATCTTGGAGATCGGCCATACCCACGGTTTCCGATAGGTCATGTCCATATAGTATTCGATCTTTGCGCAGTCATAGACCAGGGCAGAGTACCCTCGATCCCATGCTGCGTGCTCTTCTTAACCCCACTTCTGGTTTTGCAATTTCGATTGAGTTGCTTCGTTTTCGATCAAGTCGTCCGAGTCAACATGGACATCTCACTAAATGGCCTTCGTTTGTTCCTCCAGGGCCATGTCTCCGGTCTTGTGTTGCCTGCGGCTCTCCTGGGTATCTTATTCCATCTTACTATCCCGCAGCTGATAGACCTAGAAGACGTCATGTATTCGCTCCTCGCAATCATGGTTCTCGCTGTTTGGGGGCTTGCTTCTTTCTACCTACTCACTGGTTTCCCTCTTCTCTCTGCACTTGCGAGGACATGTGCCATTATTTGTAGTTTCAACGGCGGACTCTTTGCCAGCATGACGGTATACAGGCTGTTCTTCCATCGACTGAGGTTTCCTGGGCCGCTGGACGTCAAGATTTCTTGCCTCCTTGGTGTGCGTAGGACAGCCAAGAAAGTCCAGTACCACAAGTTGGTAGCTAGGATGCACGAAGAATACGGGGACTTTATCCGCACCGGTATGATTGCACCCTCGAGAGCCGAGTATCTACTAAGTGATCCTTTCCCAGGACCGCGAGACTTATGCATCGTCCGGAAGTCAGCTGTCTCAATTATTTATGGCCCGAATTCGAAGTGTATCAAGTCCACTTATTACATCGTTCCTAACGCAGACGATTCAAGATCGTCGCTCAACATGGTAAGGGGCTACGAAGAGCATCGGCGCAGGCGTAGGGGTTGGGATAGAGGATTCTCAGTCAAAGGTGATCTGAGCACATGGTATCCCTTGAGAAGTGTCTATGCACTGATATTGTGATAGCGTTGAATACTTACGAGCCGCGGATTAAATCCTTGGTTGATGAGTTCGTGTCTCAGCTCGTGCGGCGAAATGAACCGCTCGACGGGACAGCATGGTCGATGTACCTTTCTTTCGACGTGATGGGCGAAGTCGGATTCGGGCAAGATCTTGGATGTGTGTCGAGTGGAACAGAGCATCCTGCAATCAAGAGCATTCATGAGCACATGATTTTTGTAGGTATCTTCTATCAGGTTCCCTGGCTGTTGAACTTGATCTCGCATGTTCCGGGAGCCGCAGCCACATACAATAAGTTTTTTGGTTACTGCAGATCTCGAGTAGAAGCTAAGCGCAAGGTGAGTAGTCTTGGAAGATCGAGATCTAGCAACTGTTTAAGTCACGTTGTTCACCACCTTTAGAACTTCGAGCCCAACAAATGCCCTCAAGATATCATGTCTTGGCTCCTGAAATCCATGGCCGAAAAGGATGTCTCTGCTCCACCTACCGAAGTATCGCTCAATGAGGACTCCCGTCTTCTAATCATCGCGGGAAGTGAGACCAACGCCACGACTCTGGCGACTATTCTATTCTACCTGGCCAAGTTCCCCTCCGTCTTGAAGAAACTACAAACCCAGATCGATGTCGCAATGCCCAGTCCAGATGACTGGACCTACGAGAAGGTGAAATCAGTCATGTATCTGGACAATATCATCGATGAGAGCCTCCGTCTGAAACCTGCTACGCTGACGGGTGGCCATCGAGTAACGCCACGAGAGGGCATCCAGGTGGATGAACAATACATCCCCGGATACACCAACGTATTTGTTCCAGTACAGCTAATACAGACACACCCGCGATACTGGGAACAGGGGACGGAGTTCTTGCCGGAAAGGTGGGGGGAACGGAGGACCGAGATGAGGACCGACGAGGCACCGTACATGCCGTTCAGTTCCGGTAAGTGCAGATACAAACCGATCGACCTATCTTGCCTAGTCGTGCCTTTTGAGGCGACTCAGCTGATAGACGTAGGTGCCTACTCTTGCCCTGGAAAGAATCTGGCCATGATGATGCTGCGCATCGCAGTCTCTCGTGTGGTCCAGGAACTTGACATCTCATTTGCGCCCGGCGAAACGGGGGAGGCTTTTGATACTGAGGAGAAGGATACATTCTCTACTGATTTACGGCCAGTAATGCTACAATTTACTCGACGGAAGTAAAGTAAACGTGTACACATGTTGGAAGGTTGATGGACATACTATCAAACGTCAAACTGGCAGATAGTCTGGCACATACATTTTCATCCGCTTATACCCTTCCGGCTGGACGTAATCAACGGATCTCTCAGTATGAAGCTGATAATGATAATATGAGTTTGGGGGAATTTACCTGTAGGGGGTGGGGCCACGATTCTGGGAACCGGCGCTCATGGTGACAAGAGTGAGCTACAAGTGCTTGCTTGGCTTTCACAACAAGGGAATATGGAACTAAATTCGGAAAATACGATGATCATCTGGGATTCGATAGCATTAACGGTCCACTAGAAGGGCTATGCACTGTGCCCTACACTAGACGCGACGAAGGATTTCAATTCAGGGGGGCTATCCACTTGGGGCGCAGTCAATGCTGGGTAAGAACTAAGGACGAGATGCATTCCATACATAGTCTCTTCCTTGCATGCTCCACTGTCATTCATGTATTGTCAGACTGTATGCAGAGCATTGCTATAATTATACTGTTTGCATGGTATGGTTGCGAGAGAGACAGTGTGTCGCGTCCTACCACGCAACCTGCACGGGACAGCATCTCGGACTCCTGCTAGTTATGGAAATCATGTATCTTGTTTCGCCTTGATAGACTCACTCTCGCGAGGAATACACTTTGAGCGAAGGCTTGTTGTTTCCCAGAGTCTCTATCCCAAGGGAGGAACCTGGTCTACTGCATCAGACACCTGGTAAATATGAAGGCCTAGACTAAGGTGAATTCGCAGCTATTGGAAACGGCTTCCGGTTCTCACAGACTCTAGCAACGCCATGGCCCAGCAGACGCACCTAGCCCCTCCTCCTCAACTCATAGTAAACCGACATCATGCTATCGACTATGACAGGCCGGCGCAACGCTTCTATAACGTCAATAACTTGAGCGTGGATAGCCTGTGCTATGAGTCGGACTCTCCAGCACCGTCTATTTACGGTGGTGCGTCGAGCAATGCAAGTTATCTAGCCCCTCAGGCACCCGCAGAGGCAAGCCCGCCGGCGCAGGAACGCTCGCGCCCTCAGCTGATCCTGACTTTAACCTCTCTTTGCTTGGCCGTGACAGTCGCGGCTCTCGATGTTACTATCGTGACAACGGCATTACCTACCATCGTGGCCTCCTTTGGCTCAGAAGCCGGCTACACATGGATCGGGAGCGCCTTCATCCTAGCACACACCGTGAGCACACCGATATGGGGCGCCGTCTCCGACATCTGGGGGCGGAAGCCGATCATGCTCATGTCGGTCATTATCTTCTTTGCGGGTAGCCTGGTCTGCGCGGTTGTGCAGCAAATGGACGCTTTCATTGCCGGCAGGGCTATCCAAGGTTTAGGGGCTGCCGGAATGCAGACCATGGTCTATGTAGTCATATGCGATCTCTTCTCGTTGAGAGATAGAGGGCTGTACCTAGCGCTCATATCACTCATTTGGGCCGTTGCAAGTGCCCTCGGACCCGTGCTTGGGGGTGTGTTTGCCACCCGTCTAGAGTAAGTCCGATGTCATTCTTATAACAGTGTAGCTCAGAGCTAATGGATTTGCAGCTGGAGGTGGTGCTTCTGGATCAATCGTGAGTAAAAGACTGACTGAATTGTTACTTAATAGAGGTCCCAGTGCTAATGAGAACACTTAGTGCCTATTAGCGGTGTGGTATTCTTAGTCCTGTTGGTTTTCTTGAAGGTTCCTACACCTCACACTCCTGTCTGGACAGGACTTAAGTCCATCGACTGGACCGGAAGCATCTTGATTGTCTGTGGCACGTTGATGGTTCTCCTTGGCCTAGACTTTGGTGGCTCAACATACGCATGGGACTCGCCTACCGTCATATGCCTGCTTGTATTTGGTGCCGTCGTCGTGGCGCTCTTCGTACTTAACGAATGGAAGGTTGCCGATAACCCCATCATACCACTTCGGCTATTCTCCTCCCCATCTTCACTTGCTGCTTATGGCGTGCGGTTCTGCCATGCCTACGTCTTTATGGGAATCGCTTACTACCTGCCTCTGTACTCTCAATCGGTACTGGGAGCTGACGCGCTCACTTCTGGACTCTATCTACTTCCTTTTATTGTTTCTCTATCCCTATCGGCTGCCGGCACTGGTATCTTCATTCAAAAGACTGGGAAGTATCTGCCCCTGATGCGTTTTGGTGTCCTTATCATGGCTCTTGGCCTCGGGCTTTTCATCGATCTTTCATTTGAGAAAGACCTGGCAAAGCTCTTCATATTTCAAATCCTAGGAGGCATCGGTGTTGGCATGAACTCGGAAGGTCCCGTTCTGTCAGCGCAAGCCGCGGCCTCGGGGAAAGACACTGCTTCCATTTCAGCGACCATGGGTTTTGTTCGCTCTATTTCAACCGTAACTTCTATCGTTGTTGGTGGAGTTGTGTTTCGTAATGAGATGGAAAGGGAGAATGTCAAGCTTGTCCAGCAATTAGGCTCTCAATTAGCGAGCAAGTTCACTGGTCAATCAGCCACCATCGACGTGAACGATATCAGCTCATTGCCGGAGACCCAGCAGCAAAACGTGAGACAGGCCTATTTCGTATCTTTGCGGGCTGTCTGGATTATGGTATGTCGTTCTCCAACATTAAAGCATCGTATTATCGCTAACGTAACATCACTTACAGTATGTTGCATTTGCAGGGCTGGCAGTAATACTTGTTTTTCTAATCCGACCACAACAGTTGAGCAAGGAAAAGGAAGACACTGTCTTAGGGGTAGATAGTCGGAAATCGGTTCACGATCCTATTCCTTTAGAGGGGCCGGTGAGAAGTAAGAATGGAACATCAAGCGAAACATTACAGCATTTACTAGAACGAGAAGAGCGTCTTAGAAAGGCGGGATATCCAAGCTAGTAGAGTACCTAGATATTATATTAACTACTTGTAAACTTCCTCGCACCAGTCCCAAAACTCGCGAGGCCTGCCATTTTCGATTGCCTTCACGATATCCTGCCTCATGCATTTCTCCTGTATTCTTCCAAAGGGAAGTACATATGCCCCGTTCTGTTCGACACCAATATCAGGAGAGAGACCTGCGAACAGCATCGTGTAGGCCCCGATTTTCGGGGCATACATGGTGGGCCTCAAGAGCTTCATCAGGAGTTCAGACCTATGTCTATACGCCGCGGTGTCAATTTGACCCGGGTTTTGAGCCACACTGACTATCGCGTCCCCCTTTCCTGGTGCCGTCTCGCTGCCCCATCTTCTTGCTCCCTCAATGGCAAGAAACCAATTGCCAGCTTTGCTCATTCCATACTCACGCGCATCGTTTTGGGTGCCTCTTCCCTCTTCATTGAGTCGGCTGAGAAGCGCAATATCCACTCCCCCTGTGGGAGTGAACGCTTCAATGCTCAACGATCCGGTCCACACTACGCGTGTAGCACCTCGAGGTGAAGATGCAGCAGCATTGCGTAACAGAGGGGCCAACTCTTGTGTGAGGAGCAGCGGGGCGATGCAGTTTACGCCAACATGACCCTCTAGTTCCTGTGCCGTCTTCGTTCCAGCAGGCGCTCCTCCAATCCCAGCGTTATTCCACAACACGTCGAGCTGAGACTCTCGCGAAGAGAAGAACGCGGCAGAGGTCTTTATAGTTGTGAGATCATTAAGGTCAAGCGGCATAAAGGTGATAGTTCCCGCGCCTTTCACCGGGTTGCCATCGTTCTCCGCCAAGGCCTCACTCTTGATGGTTGCTATCGCTGCTTCGGCACGTTCCTGTGACCGACTTGCCATGTATATCGTTGCGCCGGTCGGGTAGAGGAGCTTGGTTAGGGCGAGGCCCATGCCAGAGTTTCCTCCGGTGATGATGAAAATGCGGCCATCTTGTCTACAGAGCGACTGCTCGGTAAAGGTGGGCGTGGGTGGAAAGGTTTGCTGCCAATAATCACGGAATTTCTCCATTGTTATCCTCGTACCTCTTCAACTACTGATACTAAGAAGTCTTCACATCGCCGACTTGGGTGGTAGGGAGTTCTATTATGGGATCTGTATGTATTAGGACAGAGCTTCGAATACATACCGATACATAGGGGCTCTATTGCTATCTGTTGGAAGTCCCATACAGTGTACGGCACACTATATAGCCCTTGTCGTCCCATCTTCTGGGGTTTGAATCCTGTCACCCATGTACCTGGATGATCGTCATCAGCCAAGCGAATATCGATACTACCCTAACAAGGGTGGTGAGATCCCGGATTCCTACACTAGCATGGCCCTGGTCCCTCAGCCCCCGAGGATCTGAAGCGTGGAGAAGGAGGAAGAAGAATGCTACACTGGCAACTGGGTAAGACACGTCTTTGATTCGAAAGGAACATACGGATTACATATGTCAGATGACGTTGAACGATTCCCGTACGATTATTTACGAGAAGAAGTGGTTGAACCTGGTGAAGATCAAAGGAACAATTGTTAGAGTCCAGTCTCCTCAAGATACGACTTCTTCAAGCAGATTCGCGTAGACCGGTAGCGACTACGGGAAATCACAAGAAATTCATCAAGTAGGGTAATACATGTAATAGTAATACTACCAAGAATACGTACATTGAGGTTTTGATCCCAAGCCAATGGACCTCAATCTGGTCTAAGCACCCAATTTCTTCAATATGCTCTCGCATAGTGACTCTAACGTCTTAGCGCCAACGACCTCCAGCGCGCTAAGTTCAATGCCTAGCTCGGATCGAGCCCAGTTGCGCATCTCCACAGCGATGAGAGAGTCTATCCCGTAGCTTGCCAGCGGCCTCGAAGCTTCTAAAGGCTCTGAAGCCCCTAGACTGCGCATGAATACGGCACTCACAACCTCCACGGCCGCCGCCAGGACGGTGGCGCGATCGACCTCTGCTTTTGCTGCGTTCTTCAAAAGATTCAATTTGGTGTTGGCAGACGTGCCCGATCCGCCGTTGCCAGCCTCCTTTGAGCCCGCCGCCGGACGGAGGGCGCTGAAACGATGCAGCGGCTCTATAGGCGACTTATGTGGTAGTAGGGGGACCGTGATGCCCGTGACGAGCTGACCAGTACTGTGAGGGTTCAGGCCGTGAGTCTGCTGTAGGATGCTAGCACGTAGGATGCGGTGCAGAAGAGCCTCATTGATAGGCGACCATCCGGCTGACTCGAGGCGCCTACTGAGGTTGTCATGATCCACGAAGTAGCCGACGTCCTCGATAAGCCCAAGGTTCACCGTGTTCGCTGGCAACCCGTTTTGCAAGCGATAGGCAGCGAACGCGTCCTGGAACACATTGCCGGCCGCATAGTTGGTCTGCGACATCAAACCTGCAAATCCGCTCACGCTGGAGAGCATCGTGAAGAAGTCGAGGGGAGTAGACTGTTCCTGGGCGACAGCATGCAAGTTCCACGTTCCTTTTACCTTGGGCTGGATGGGTTCGCGGAACTCCTGAGGGGTCATTTGCGCGAACATGCGATCTCGAAGAACCATGGCGCCTTGGATTACACCGACGATCGGCTTTGATGCATTCTTGAAGGCCCGTCTCACATCGTCGATGTTCGTCACGTCGCCCTTGACTAGGTCGACATGGCAGCCCATTGCGTTGAGATTGTAGAGAGTGGCACGAGATGCAGAATCTTCATATCCGCTTCGTGACATGACCACGAGATTCTTGGCACCATTTCGAGCGAGATAGATGGCAAGACTGCTGCAGAGCCCCTTGAAGCCTCCCGAAATGAGATAGGAGGCATCGTGACGAAGCTTGAGTGTAAGAAGCGCAGGTCGGATCTAGAATGTTTAGCCACTATTATCTTCAGAGTTGTTTTTGTCGGAACTACTCACTGGTAACTTCACTGTCCTGCTGTGTTCGTACGAGATGACGATTTTACCAATGTGTTTTCCGTGCTGCATGTAGCGGAGCGCATCGACAGTCTCCTCGAAGGGGAAGACCTTGCAGATATGCAGCGGCTTAATGTGCCCCTGACGAATCAGTTCAAACGAATAGATTCCCACCCTAAGACATGTCAGCATTCAAGTTTGGGTCAGTTCAACACGCTTCAGCGTACTCACCTCTGCGTAGTTTCGTCTGTTATGCTCTTTCGGGATAGATCGAATGCTCGATAGGAAGCGTTTCGATCGAAAGGCTCCATTGACAGGTTGTGACGATCAAGCATGTCTTTCTTGCCAATTTCGATGAAGTTGCCATTCTCAGCAATGCAGCGCCACGATTCGTGAAGCATATCGCCGGTCAGGGAATTCAGTATCACGTCAACTCCACGGCCGTTGGTGGCTTTCATGAGTTCCGTCGCGAATGTGACTGAGCGCGATGAGAAGATTCGGTCCTCGGGAACACCGTAGTTTTCTACCAAGAACTTTTTCTTCGCATCCGTACCAACTGTCGTGAACACCTGTAGGAGTTAGTAACTTCTATGTAGCTTTTAGAAGTGTAGCTTCTTACCTCAGCTCCGAGATACTTGCAAAGCTGGATCGCTGCCAACCCAACACCGCCTGATCCTGAGTGTATGAGAACTGTCTGGCCCTTCTGGACATTTGCCAAGTCGATCAAGCTGTAGATCGCAGTATGAACACATATACCCAATGTCGCACCATCCTAGATACCTGTTAGCAGCTGCATCGTGTGTAAGCTCGTATTATGACTGCTTACCTCAAATGACATCCAGTCAGGGAGGAGGTGCACACCGTGATAGCGCGTTCGGACTCTATTGGCAAAGCAGCCACCATCTCTTCTAACCAAGAGAACTCGATCGCCAACCTTCAGGTCAGGGACATCCTTGCCCATTTTCGCGACATAACCAGTGCATTCTAGGCCAAAACGATGATCGTTAGCGGCGACAAAGCCCATGGCGTTGGCCAAATCCTACTTGGCGCGTTAGCAACGGACTTCGAAACTTGGCAAATCATCGATGTACAGACCTTGAAGTTCAAAGCAGCCGCTTGGATGTCCACTTCTACCTCGTCGTCAGCCAAGGGTGGCTCATCAGGAATTTCGGTGTACACCAAAGCGTCCAAAGTGCCTGGTCGCTTGCTAATGAGGCGTATTGTCGATTTATGGCCGTGAATGATCTCAGGGGTAAGCTCGGGGCCTTCCTTGTCGTCCTTCTCGGCTTGATTGATAGGCCCGTCGGGGACAAGTCGACTAATATGATACATTCCATCCCTCTCGACAAACTCGCTGTCTACGCGGGCGAGATCATCCACGGAGTTGATATGTTGAAGCGCCGTGTTGATCGCTTCAAGGCTCGTAGTACTCGAGTTCGACTCAACATCTAGGCACATTATCAAGTGCGTTGGGTACTCAGATAGGAGTGTGCGAGAGGTTCCGAAGAAGAGGCCAAGCTCCGGATGGGTAACTTTCATTTGGGATCTAGAATAAAATTAGCTAGTTATAACTATTAATAAGTCGAAGATTATTTACTTACCCCATCGTCACCCAAAGGAGTCGACACTTGAGGTCTATGAGCTCCCGTAACGACTCAAACTGGTTATCGCTCATGTTGGATAGGACGGGTGCAAACATCTCATCGAGTACTACAACGGTGCTTTCTGATGGAATATCGTGCAGTGGAAGAGATCGCTCTACAACTTCCCAACCGTGGCCGGATAGTAGCTCTTTTGCAGCGTCGGTAGCTCCGTCTGGTGCGTTGAAGTGTACTAGGTAGACTTTCCTATCCGACTGGAGATTTTGGACTGCCTTGGTCGCTGGGGAACCTACATAGACAATCCTGATATCGCCCGTGCTGGTAACATTATCGACCGCCTCGAGTCCTTCAATGTTGACAAGTTCGTCACCTGCGGTGAGCTTGCCGTTTACGACTATGTAAAATTAGTGGGATCTCCAACACAAGCTGAGAGATGAGAAGCGTACCACTGGTCCGAGTATCTCTGTGGTCTTCTACCACGATCAAGTAACCGTGGTCCGTCAACGCGCCTCGCGCTTGCTGTAGAGTCGACTTCGTCGCTAATGTCAGATTCCTGATTCGTAGGAGTACCAAATCGAACTTGTCTTGAGCCTCATCTTCCTCAAAGTCGGCAAATGGCGCGTCTGCATTATGAACAAGGAAACCGATGTTCGATTCCTCGGCATACTTCTCACGAGCGTCTAGCCCGGCTCGTTGCGATGGCACAGACAAGTGATACTCGCAGCCCTTGGCAAGCTGACCAGCTTGCTCTCTGACCTTATCAATCCATAGACTATCGGCCTTCTCTGGCCCATCATTTTGGGTCAATTCAAGGATCCTCGCTAATGGCTTCTTGTGTGCTATCAGTGCGCCGATCTTTGCAATCCTTGCGAGAGTGATGTCGTCGTTCTCTCCTGGAACATCGTTTAGGACCTTTGAGATCTGGTTCGTTGTTAAGAACTCGATATCTTGGTTCCACACAACCTGAGTAAAGGTGTGCGGTTTCTCGACGCCTGCATCGATGGCATGATATCGTAACCCCTTAAGGTGGAAGAGCATATCACCGCTCTTTTCTCCAAAAAGTTTCACCTCACTCATATAGCGCTTCTCGTCGTCAGGCCTCCCAACTCCAGTCCACTCTGCAGTAGATACTGCCATAGCCCTTTCAGAGGTGGGTGCATCATCATGAGTGTTCTGAGCGAAAATGACTAGGTTATCAATGAGCGCTGGTGGCATCAGGGTATCGACGGCAGATCGATGGCCGCGCCATAGGGAAACCGTTCCTGTCTGCAGACACGAGTCTATGATGGCAGGGTGCAGGATATAGGGGTTTTGCGGGTACCGTGACTGTGGTGGAGTAAGATTGAGAATGGCGCGACTGCGGCGAGCGTCGGCTTTGCTCTCTACTTCTACTTGGCATCTCATAGCGGGACCAAAATAGTATCCCACGTCTCGCATGGCTTTATACCAAACCGATGCAGGAGAGGCATGGTGCAGCGGCTCGATATCCTCTTGTGTGGCGACTAGATTTTCATACGACGTTAGCTGAGCCCCTTTTAGAGGTGGATGTGGGTAGCCTCGGGATGACTTGTGCTTCAAGAAAATACAGACCTTCTTTTGCATGTTCGCCAATGCTCACTAGTCCATGGCAATGCTCAGTCGTGATACCCTTAGAACTCGACGATATAGTAAACTCATGCCAAGAGTCCTTGGTACTTAAGCAAGGCTCAAGTGCAAGTTGTACTCTCGTATCTTTATCTTCCTCAAGAGAAAGCATCCGGTGAAATGAGACATTACGGAGCTTATACGTTACTTGGTTAACTGATGCAGCTGCTGGTATACGCCCTGTGACTTTGCTCTTTTGGAAAATCGCTTCCATAGCCATGGCTATGTAGCCGGCGGCCGGGAAGACAAAGCTATTCCCGAGCTAAATAGGGGTTATGGTTAGTGGTCAACGATTGAAAAAAGGGTTGCTGACGGCTGGAACATACCAAATGATCTTTCAACCACGTCACGTCACTCAACTTGAGATCCTTCTTCCAGACTGGATGGTTCCAAGGAGTT
>JAOXNK010001352.1:0-14729 GCA_028566675.1 Hypoxylon intermedium
GCATCGTTTTTTTGTAGATCATACTTCCGTAGGCACAGAGCCGCCCCTATTCCAACCACCTCTGTACAAACCTCCGGTCCGAACACCGACTACGTACTATGCCAGTCTCCAAGGATGTTGGGAGTTTTCCGAATACCAACAAGGATCAGACGAATAGTGATGGGCGTGCCGTTGCAGACGTGGAGTTGCAAGAGAAGCAAGTGCAGAAAGAAGTCAGTTGGGACGGCGACAACGACCCCGAAAATCCTCAAAATTGGCCTCAGTCGAAGAAGATGATTAATCTCGGCATCGTTTTTGCTCTTGCATCTATCACGTAAGTGGCTTTGCCTAATTCGCTACCATAGAGCCTCCAATCACTAAGAGCATTTCTTACAGACCTCTGGCATCATCGACGATCGGACCCGGAATCCCGCTTTTAGCCAAAGACTTCAACGAGACCCGCGAGCCTGTCGTCGCGCTCGTCATTTCAATATTCGTCCTTGGTTTCGCGTTTGGGCCTCTACTTTCAGCACCGCTTTCCGAGCTGTACGGTCGTCGCTTGATCTATAATCTCTCTAACGTCGTTCATCTGGGCTCTACAATCGGCTGCGCCCTTGCGCCTAACATGGCATCGCTCATAGTCTTCCGCTTTATTGGCGGTTGCTTCGGAGCTACGGCCATGAATGTCGCGGGCGGTAGTATTGCGGACCAAGTTCCGCTCGCCAGAAGGGGTGTTGTAATGACAGCCTTGTTCGCTGGTATATTCCTCGGACCGGTTATTGGGTGAGTCCAATTGATTCTATGTCCTTCTCCAAGTGAGCTAAACTCCTACTCCAGACCGGTGATTGGGGGGTTCCTCGCTCGAGATGCGGGTTGGAGATGGGTATTCTGGTTGTTGACCATCATTGTAAGCCATTCCTAAAAACCGGTACGCACCAAGAAAGGTTCCTGACGCGCATCATCGATAGAGCGGTGTCACGACGATCCTGAGTCTTCTTTTCCTGACCGAAAGCCATGCCGAAACCATCCTACGCCGGAAATCGGAACGTCTCACCAGGGAACAACCTCAGGTATATAGCAAGCTTACTGTAAATGCCAAAGCTGTCTTGTTTCGTTCCGTTCTAAGGCCTATGCGAATGTTGATTGGAAGTCCCATTGTCACCGGTCTCTCTTTTTATCTTGCTCTCATCTACGGGTATCTTTATCTTCTGTTCACCACCTTTTCCGCCGTATTTCCTAGGGAATATGGATTCGACACTGGCATTCTAGGCCTCGCATTCCTCGGACTAGGAACTGGTATGACTGTGGCCCTAGCTGTTATGTCTTGGTTCAGTGACTGGGCACAGGAGAAACTCACCAAGAAGCATGGCCGATCCAAACCAGAGTAGGTATTGTTTTGCTAGTTTAGAACAAGTGAGGTATTAACCTACCATTCCTCATAGGTACCGCCTACTTCCTCTCATCTTTGGCATTCCCTTCCTGCCGATAGGCCTATTCGGTTACGGATGGACTACGCAGTACGAGGTACATTGGATCGTGCCCATCTTCTTCACTAGTCTCGCGGGCATGGGACTCATCTTCTCTTTCGTACGTATGCCCCTATCTCGATTTCCCCATTCACCCTTCCTTGGACTTATCCCGAGTAATCGTATCACAGGTCCCTACACAAATATACATGGTTGACGCATTCACAAAATACGCGGCTAGTGCACTCGCTGCGACGAGTGTGGTCCGTAGCATATTCGGTGGCTGCTTGCCCATTGCGGGACTGCCCATGTACTCGGTGCTGGGATACGGTTGGGTAAGCATCCTGTTCCCTTGCTTTCTACTGCAAAAACAACTAATCGGCAGATATCAGGGTAATTCTCTTCTTGGGTTCATCGCTCTCATTGCCTCTGTGGCGCCATTCATCTTCTGGCGATATGGCGAGAGGTTGAGGACTACATATGAGGTGTCGTTCGACTAGGGAGGCGGCGTTTAATTCGCTCGTGCGTCGAGACCAAAATAGGGCACTGTACAATACTTGATGGCTTGATTGCGGGCAGCTGGTATTGTACGGGAAAGGGGTTTCAGACCACAATAGTGGGAGAGCGCAAAATAGGGGTAGCGTCAGAAGTTGAAGCGTACGATCAGGAATGAATGAGGCAACCGAGTTGAAATCATGTCGGTGTCTATTTTATGCATAAAAAGAAGTTGAAACGGAGGCACAGTGTTCTGCTAATCCTGCGGACTATGAGAATAAGGTGGTGGGCGTGCGTGGCGCGAGCAGCTATGCAAGGGAGACTCTTGGTCAGAATTGCAATTCGCTGCAAGTGGTTGATTTTTGCACCGAAACAAACTGTACGGTACAATCCAGATCCCAACTAGTCTAGGCCTTGAAGTTTAAACTCGATTCGATCGTTTCGTAGCTTTCACTGTCGAAGAGAGCAAATCCGTAATTACATCCGATTGATGATGACTCCACGTTCTGCGACACCGAGAGGTACGACTGGGGGATCTACTTATTTGCATCGAGGTTGGTAGCACTGTAGCAGTACGCATTAGGTATCAGGTACTCTTGGTGTAACTGCATAGTACGCAACCGTTGACATACCAACATAAGATAGAACTACAACCCCAGAGAGCAGGTGATAAATTCCCAAGCTACTGTATAGTCTCTGTCGGCTGGAGTTATGATCTGTTCCAGCCAGGCTGTGTCCCGCCCCCCTCCCCAAAAAGGCTCGCACCTCGATCGCGCCTTGAGCCATTCCCAATCGCTTGGGTACCACCCCGACTGGTGCCAGTCAATGATAGCGGCGAGGCGAGGCGGAGATCCCTCCTCTCGAGGCGAGATAAGTATGTTACTCATGTCTAAATCGGCGTGCGTGAATACTATCGGCTTATCGTCTGTCAAGCCAGCTAGCTCGGGAAAATCACGCCGCGGGTTCCAGTCCGGGTGACGGCGACAGGAGTAACGCGCAAAGAAATCATGAAACTTCGTTATATCTTCGAACGGCCCAGCCTGCGGGTCTCCTGCATCACTGAAGATAATGTCGCCTACTCCTTGACGCCCGATATGGCCTTGAGTTATTAGCATACCAGATTATTTGTAATGAATGTGATCTTACCGACGTAGTATGGTTCCGTCTCCTGTCGCAGGCTGCGCCAGGCCTCTACGGACGTGCGCAGCTGCTTGCAAACAGCGTCTTTCTCTTCCTGGCTAAGTGACGGCCACGCGTCTTCTAGTGTATCACCATCGACAAGCTCCATATAGATGAACGTCTCGCCCTCGTCATAACACCATCCAAATAACTCTGGCGTGGGTACTGTATCCTTCATGTATCGGTTGAAATACCAAAGACATTGCGCTTCGGCTATTGTGATCTCTGAGCCGTATTTGACCACGAGTCCCAGCTCCTCAAATGGGATCGGTGGAGGCGCTGGTGATCGTGCGCGGAAGTCATTGATTTCGATATCCTTTTCCCGGATTTCTTTGGGAGATGGAAGGTCAAGCCCGTATTTCCGGAAAAATGAAGAATCGCGAAATACTATGCTTTCTGCGTCGGGTAGTCCTGCCACTGGTACTGTTCTGGGCACTTTATCAGTGGTGACCACAGTGGCCATGTCTAAGAATCTGAGCGGCAGGTCTTCGAAATCATCAATCTGGCACACCCCTCGTCGTTATGTGAGAGCGCTATGTCGACACGCTGCCTAATCAACTCGATACCGACTTTGGTTTAAGCGCCAGTCGCGAGGAGGCTGTGCGTAAAACCAACCAACACATGCAAGGCACAAAAGCCAATCAGCGTGTCAAACCTGACGCCGCAATTCAGTGGTTGGCCGCGACAGCTGACCCATTGCCTTGGGTACATGTACCTATACATACCTAGGCTAGTTGACGGATGGTTAACAAGGCTTTCACCACTAACCATTGAATGCCACCCGTTCGTCGAAGTCATTTTGCTGCAGTGGCAAGCGAATATCGGAATGGTAGTGACCCTCGTAGATTAACCCACATGAAGGAGACAGTAGTTCCCACGCTCAATAGCAGTGGATTAATTCGAAAGACAAGTCTTACGAAGAGGGGCAAAACACCTTTCTGGGGGAGTCGCCAGACAAGATTCCGACTCCCACCGATACTAAGTAATAAGGATTCACAATAGATACTCTTCTCTGCGGCCCAAACGTGAACTCCCCGGGCCTTGCTAAACAGCAGGATGAAGTAATGGCAACTCCGGCTTGGTTAGTGTCGTGGCAGACTGTCCACCTTCAAGACCGGATTTTCCCCTTCATGCCCTTCGTCTAACGGCATCAGCATTCCTATGCTGACTAAATGCGAGGCTGCTTCTTTAATCCACCACTGACAATCTTTAACTTCCGCTTTCTTGGGAGGGGCTCCAGTGGCATTGCCGATATCCGTCCTGTTCACTTTGTTGAGGCCAGGACCCGGTGCTGGCACCTCCCTACAAGCCTTGTCAATCGCATTGATAGCGACGCCCTCTGCATTCGCCTGATCCTCTCCGCCCGAAGTAACGCTTCCGTTCTCCGTTGCTTTTCTCAGATACGTATCCGACACCAGCCCGATAGGAAAGGCGTTGGGATGCCTGTCGTCCTCGGAAACGTCGTAGTTGCGGTCATATTCGTACTGAAATCCGTTGAGACGGTCACCTGTCGCATGAATGCGGTTGCCAGTGTTTGATTGCCGACTTTCAGCGTCGATGTAGGGCAGCCAGAAAGACCAATGTGCAGCGAATAAACGTGAAGGGTATACTAGGACGTAGATAGTTCGGTGCATGGTGTTTATGCCATAGCCGGCGTCCATAACAGTAGGTGGCTGCTGTGATGACCTTGGGGAGATAGGAGGAGGGAACGCGTACCTGGTACCGCAGGGTAGTGCGGCTGTACATACGGCGCGACGGCCTGCCACACAGCCACCTGATCACCTGACTGGAAGGCTGTACTTACCTACTTCCAACGACCAACGAGTAACCAACTGTCATCATATCGACATGAACCTTCTCTGCGAGTCTTCCGAAACCCAGTGCTGGTCTTTTTTTTCTCGCTTATCTCGTTCCTTGTTTTGCACTTATCTTGCTCTATTCTAGTTCTGCCTACTCTCCCTTAGCAGTCGATCAATTGCGGATCAGGCAACGCCCACTGCAACTGTCACCAGAAACCCGAACGATGGTGTGGCAACTCTATCGTCACCTTCAACACCAAATTAGAGATGGACGAAACAGGGCGTTCGAGGATACAGCGTCAGGTTCGTCAAACACAACAGCGTCAGATGCATCCATATCGTCAGACACGTCGAGAGCAATCAACTCGGTAAATCGCAGGATAGAAGAGAGGATGCCGCTGGCAGTCGAGATTCTGGAACATCCTGGCTCGATAGGCCCTCAGCTGCTATCGCCCATCTTTGCCAAACTCCCGTGGGAGATCCGTGAACTGATTTGGCGCTTCTCCCTCACATTGTACGAGGATCTTGGCAACCTTTATCGCCCAAGGGAACGCTACGCGAGGCCGGGGCAGGCGGCCCCCCTGCGCATCGCTGTCGGGCTGCTTCTTACTTGCCGCGCCATCTATGTTGAAACTTTTCTCACTCCCTTTCAAGTGAACTCTTTGATAATGTCCGACGGAAACGAACGAAACGTGCCGCCAAATGACCCTCTTACGCTGCCGGCTCTGTCATCACTCCGGCGCAGCAAATTGAAGCCTTGGCAATTCGCAAATATTTCCTCCGTTGAAGTCAATGTACAGCAGTACAACTTGGAAGGAGGTATGTTAAATCCATAGTAACGGGGTTCCCGTGCTAGCATCCGTATGTAGACTTGACTATTTCTAACGAAATATAAGGTACACTTGATAGGCTGTCACGCATAGTTGGAAATTTAGGACGTCGCAAAGGACACGAAGCCCGGGTATATATGCTCGAAGGGTATTCGCCTTTTGTAGAGCCCACTAAGTCTAAGGACAGCACGGATAGGCTGAAGGATGTCGATAAGAACGGACTGCAAAATCCACTCATAGGCAAGAAAATCACACACTTGACAATCCGCATGTCTCGCACCGACTGGTGGACATGGAGTACTCAACCAGCTCTGTGCGAAGCGAATCCTTCAGAGAGGCTTCGGTTAGAACCAATGATCAACACGACGAAGACCGTGGTCAACAGCACGGCAATGGAAAGGGGTTATCAGGCTCGTAGGGCAGGCATGGAGCCCGAGTTCGATCTGGACTCCTTTGAACAACAAGGCCCCTGGGGTAAGGATATCACCAAGTACTGGCCGGACCTAGACACGCTCGAGTTTGTGCTAGAGACCTTCTCGTGCAAACGCAGCCAGCTTGATCACGTAGCCGAGTGTGCCAAGGTATGGAAGTTTCCATTAGAAAACGGGTACCATCTGGTGTGGAGCGGGAAAGAGGAATCACTCCGATGGCGAGGTTCCGAAAATCGGTATGGATATGAGTACGAGTCCCTTTGGGCCCACGAAGAGAACAAAGCCCGGAACAACGAGACTCACGATTTGGCAATGATCCGGTGGAGGCCCACTGAAAAGGGCGAGGACAATTCGTACTCTCAGGAATTCGTCATACGAACGTTGAGGTTTGAGAGGAGAAAGAATGAAGACCGCTCTGGCATATCTTGATCTTGAACTATTCGCGACTGGCGTTAGCAAGCCAGACCATGGTTCGTGGTCAGCGTAAGTTGCCTTTGCAAGCTTGTTATTAAGGATGCTGATAGATATCAGACGATGGGGTCGGCAATTTGATCATGTTTCGTGGTATTATTTGCTAGCCACTCTTGCAAATTCGTCTGTTACAGTATGCTCAAAGCTCATGAAGCACATCGTCAACTCATAGATGCATGTGCCTTCCAAGATTATGATGAATCGAATGTACTTACCTCTGCGAGTAGATGCAGCTACACGCCTTCCCGGTCGTGCAATTTCAGACATCAGGTGGTCTGATACAATCAAAGTCTAACGAGTGGTTTCCTATCAGTAACTGGACGCACCTTCTACTCGTGGACATGTGGGTGTTGAAATGTGCCTCCCTTCGCAGGTGCCTGCCTGTCATGGGACACGAGCTCCAGAAAGGTTCAGCTAGATTTGTCTCAATAGGTAGGACAAGGCCTGTCTCCTCCTCTTCTTTTCTTCTCCCTCCTTTCTCCTTCAGATCGTACGGTGTCAGGTAATCATTTCGCCATCTCGACATCACTGCTGCGTGCCTATCACAACCTGAACCAATTGTTCGGCATCCATATTCCCATCGCCTACAGCACGCATCGGTCAATATGGGTCGCTGGGGCGTGCGTAAGTTTTGATGGATACTCTAAGTATCTGTTTATTCATTATTGTTCTGACCCCTTCCTCTCAGGTCTTTTCGAGGGGGATCAGGATATCGATCTCGCACACGACATCGACGAGACTTTTGGCAGGGACGCCGATGATCTGAGTCTCTCTACCTTGATCGACCAAACGGACATGCTTGCTCCCACCGAGGCGCGTCTCTGGTACACGACTCCGATGTATCAAGAGGAGCTCGTCAATACAATGGCCGAAAAACGTGTCAAACTCGACAGCGACGACTTGGTCCACAAGTTAATTCAACACTGGCGGAACAAGGAGGCGGAGTTCAACGGCGAATACCGCGTCATCGTCGCCGCGGCTCTGGTGATGCGTACAGGAGCCACGATTCAGGAGTAAGTTCTTCTACTACCCTTGACAAGCTTATGTTTACCCCGGTGCGCATTTCGTACTCGTTCGAATCGGGAAGCGCTACGTATGTACTAAGGCCGAATGATTAAGGTCGGACATGCAGCATGTTCGAGAGCTTGTGCCTCGGATCAACTGCAACTCACGCTTCACGCTACCGATCTTTGATCATGGCTTCCGCGATGCCGGAAAGGCTCAATTCCTCGCGGCTCTCGACAATTACAAGCCTGGCATCCCTCGCAACTATCAGGAGCCAAGCTGCTTCCGCTGCGGAAAGGTCGACGCCGACGCCGGTAAGGCAATGATGAAGTGTGCTAGCTGCAAGGAAGCGTGGTACTGTGACAGGGTCAGTCATCAGCCTGAGGTATTGCAGAGTGAGCTAGCTGATATGTGGTCGAATAGGACTGCCAGAAGGCCCACTGGAAAACTCACAAGCCAACTTGCAATAACCCCAGACAGGCCTGGAGTGCGAACAGATAAGCTCGGACTATACCTGTTGATCCGGGCTTCATTCGGAGTGTCATTGACAACATATTTACAAAAAGATGGCACTGGGATTTTAGGAGCTCTATGACTACAGCGGTTGCGAGGTCTCATAAGAGAAAAATTATCAATGAAATGAATGTATGTCTGATTGTAACTTTGCTTTGAGGCTAGTTTTCTTCAAGTTAGTAGCAAAGATGCAAAATAGCTTACATAGTTCACATCTCGACTACGTAATCACAAAATAAATGATATCCATAATCCTTTGATCACGTATTGAAATGGATTTCGTGGACTAGTGTAGTACTCTCGGTACTCTCTATGCGCCATTGGTGCCTTTTGTTAATGTTAGAATCCGTGATTTGTGGTCGGACCGACTGGCTAAGCCGTAAGGTCATAGATGCACACGTATTTTATGGGGATTTGGGAATACCCCTCATCATAGTCATTCTAGTTGATCGTTATTAGACTTAAGTTTTCATGACTTCATGAGGAGAAAAGCAAGCAAAAAGGAATTCGGCCGAGCCACGTCTAAAATTCACCGAAGAGCTGCACTCCAACACGCCACCCCACATTACCCCATATGACTAGACCTTAGAAGCTATCAACTCCACTTCCCCGCACAGGAGCTTCGAGCTTCCCCACGCCATTTTCAATTCGACTCAACTCAACTTTTTACCCGAGGTCCGATCACTTAGACTCTACTTTAGTGTAGTGTAGTTGCAAACATGGGGCTAGAAGAGGCTACCTAGGGAGAGAGAGGCTAGAAACGGCCCGATAGAAAAGCGCGAATTATGTATTGACAACATGTCTGCAGGTATTATGACCATAGCAATGGTATGTTTATTCCCTTCATTGCGGGGAAATCTCGTTGTGTTCCTTTGTGGCCATGACAGCGGGTACCTACACCTAGCGAGCGTCCTCCACATGGCATTCATCAATGCACATGTAACCTGCAGGCATATTTACACTATTGCGAAGCTTGTGGCTCATTAGCGGTTTGTGGGCGGTTGGTCTCGTCAAACTCCATTCCGTCTCTTTCAGTAACATCGATCTTCTCTTCTTTTCTTTCCCAGAACATCTTAATTCGCAACCAAGCAAAGTTCTCCACTTTATTTTCGACACCTGTATTAAGATACCTAGTTTATCTCTTTTTTCCTTCTTTGGTTGCGGCCCCAGGTTCGGGGTTCGAGGTGGGGGCGAAGGCTCGCGGCAATACAGAATCGTAGGTACGATATTAAGCCAAGTGGAGACGCTATTGTTTATCATCCCGGTTGAGGTGTATTCCGTAGGGATGTTCCATTCATCATTCGAGTTGTGGGACATATGCAGGTAGGTTGCACGCCTTGGCAAACTCCACGCTATATCAAGGATTCCTATCATGTCTGGCATGTTCGCATCATCTTGGGCCCAGCTGTACGGGCGGCGGCATGATACTAGTATGCTTCTGCCTTGTTGAATGGTGTTGAATAACTGAAAAGGGTAAGTGGAATTGGGTCGCACTTGTCCTACGGTCCCGGTCCCTTGGCGCCGGCTCGCGTCCTAAATCAAACATCGTCCCCACGCAATATACGTGCGTACCTAAGGTTAGGTATGTAGGTACCTACACGTGTAGCTATAAGGTTATTACATTAGTACTGAGAAGAGATTATTTATATCATGTTTACGTAGGCGTGACTTATGTTCACAATTAATTTTATCTTACTTGAATTTCCCCTGAAGATCCTTCGATCGGACCCGAACATCCATGGATGGAGGCTACCAAGGTCCGAAAGAGACATTCAAGTCTACACTAATCAAGGGGGCGATACCGCGTGGTTATTGAATCCTTCTTAGCACGGGAACTAATAAAGAAATGTCAACATCTTCTTTCGATAGGTACCTACCTCGGCATTACCTATTGTGATAGCCACCATGGTATGGAAACTCCGGGTATCGGTCCCGGTACCTCTTGCGGTATTGTCCCTTGCCACTTACCTATTTTCTTGGAAGCTTTGGGGTCGATGATGTAGTCGTTCTTGTGACCTACATATGCTCTCCCCTTGTTGGGCTAATTTACTGGTACTCTAGTGGCTTCGTATGTGACTTAGATTCCAAGTCCCAACGCGATCTAATGTGTAGTTTTCAATCTTCTCCAGGTTCAGCTATGCTTGTCCTCCTATGCAGCAGTAGCCGCTGAACTTGTTCGCATCAGCTGGGCATCTTTTGCCCGTTTGCGTTATCCAACCTCCAACCGGATTCGCTGCCGCGCATCAAGTCGGGGGATGGTCCAAGCGGAGAACCCTGTTCATCGTGTGCTTACCTTGCAGCACGGGGATTAAGCTGGGCTGGAATTGTAAAAGAGACCGAGTCTACGAGTTCTCTCACCTTGCTTGTAAGCGCATGCAACTTGCTGATCACCGGATCCGTCATCTTGCAGGGGGGAGCACCGACTCTTCATTATTAATAGAGGCTCGAACCATATCTGTTTTTCCTCCCAAGATTGTCTATCACCACCCGTCTTCTCACCGGATAGCAAAAGAAAAACGGCCGCTTCCGTGATCCACTACGGCCCCGTTGACTCGAATCCTCGTCTTATGAGTACGTCTTAACAGGTCGTTCCTACCCGCGATAGTTACCATGCGGTCCGCAGCGTGGGCCATCCTATTGGCGGCGACTGGCGGTGTAGCTGTCAATGCGGTTAGTCCATCTTATCCAAGCTCTCCTCTGCATTCTCGGCATTCTCGTTTCGCAGACGTCATCTACAAGAAACAAACCTCTTACTGTACACATTTCTGCAATCGGCCCCTCTTCAACCATGCAGCTATACAAAACTCTAGCACGACTGCTACCAGTTTCGCAGTTTGCAATATCTAATAATTTCCAGGTCGAGAAGCGAGCACTAGCAAGCTCCGAGCCGCACTATCCTTCGCCATGGATGAACCCTACCTCTCCAGGATGGGAAGAAGCTTATGCTAAGGCCAAGGAGTTCGTCTCTCAATTGACTCTTGCGGAGAAGGTCAACTTGACGACTGGTGTTGGGTGAGTAGCTGAGTTTCAAATAATTCATAATTAGGCCGTGTTATGACGCCGAGCGTAGGCCTAGCGGTTCATAGACATAACCACGCCTTCCAATTTTCCTATATACGATACCCAGTTTTTATAGACGAGATAGAGACAGCAGTTAACAAGGTCCAGTTGGCAAGGCGAGCAATGTGTTGGCCAGGTCGGCTCCATCCCCCGACTCGGGTTCCGCAGTCTCTGCATGCAAGACTCTCCCTTGGGCATCCGTCTCTCCGACTACGTTTCTGCTTTCAGTTCTGGCCAGACTGTGGCGGCCACTTTCGACAGAGACCTCATTTACCGTCGAGGCAAAGCAATGGGCGAGGAGAACAAGATCAAAGGCGTCGACGTCCTTCTAGGCCCCGTTGCTGGTCCCATTGGGCGTTCGCCGGAGGGAGGCCGCAACTGGGAAGGCTTCTCTCCTGACCCATACTTGACCGGTGTCGCAATTGGCGAGACCGTCAAGGGGATCCAAGATGCTGGTGTTATCGCTTGTGTTAAGCATTACATCGGCAACGAGCAAGGTAGAAGACCCTAAGGCAGTCCACATGCATCGTCACTAACCCGAATCTAGAGCATTTCAGACAAGTTGGCGAGTCGCAAGACCGCGGTTACAACATCTCCGAAGCTGTTTCATCGAATATCGATGATAAGACCCTGCACGAGCTATACCTGTGGCCATTTGCTGACGCTGTCAGAGCTGGTGTGGGCTCGATCATGTGCTCATACAATCAGGTCAATAACTCATATTCCTGCCAGAAGTAAGTATATTTCAGGTCATATATCGCCCCTTTAGCCTCTGGCTGACGAACCATATTTTCATCTACTATTGCTGACTTGTGAAATGATAGTTCCAAAATGTTAAATGGAATTCTCAAAGGTGAATTGGGATTTCAAGGTTTCGTCATGAGTGATTGGCAAGCTCAACACTCTGGCGCAGCAAGCGCCGTCGCCGGACTCGACATGACCCAGCCTGGAGACACTGTCTTCAATTCGGGCTTCAGTTTCTGGGGCACAAATCTCACCCTTGCGGTCTTGAATGGCACAGTGCCTCAGTACCGAGTCGATGACATGGCGGTGCGAATCATGGCCGCTTATTTCAAGGTTGGCAGGACCGTGGAGAATCAAATTCCGATCAACTTCGATTCATGGACAAGAGATACCTACGGGCCCATACATTACGCCGTCAGCGAAGGTCACCAACAAATCAACTGGCACGTTGATGCCCAGGAGGAGCACGGCGACCTGATTCGCGAGATTGGCGCTAAGGCGACTGTATTGCTCAAGAACAACGGTGCTCTTCCGCTTAAGAAGCCGAAATTCTTGGCAGTTATCGGAGAAGATGCTGGCTCTAATCCACTTGGTCCTAATGGATGTTCGGATCGAGGTTGCGTTTCTGGCACGCTTGCAATGGGATGGGGTTCTGGGAGTTGCGAATTCCCGTACCTCATTGCCCCTATTGATGCATTACAGCTCCAAGCTGTTGAAGATCGCACTCGTATCGAGGCTGTCCTAAACAATTCCGCCCCGGACTCAATTGAGGCATTAGTCAAGCAAGAAGGCGCCACTGCCCTGGTCTTTGTCAATGCCGCATCTGGAGAAGGATACATCGATGTCGATGGAAACGAGGGCGATCGAAAGAATCTTACCCTCTGGGGTAATGGTGACGAGATTATCAAGAACGTTTCCTCGCTATGCAAAAATACCATTGTCATCATTCACTCCGTTGGGCCTACACTCGTCACGGACTGGTATGATTCGCCCAATATCACTGCCATTATTTGGGCCGGTCTACCAGGCCAAGAAAGTGGCCGCTCGATTGTAGATGTACTCTACGGCAAAGTCAACCCGGCAGGTCGAACTCCTTTCTCATGGGCTGCGAAACGAGAGGATTACGGTGCCGACATCCTGTACAAGCCCAACAACGGCAACGATGCGCCGCAACTCGCATTTCCCGAGGGTGTATTCATCGACTATCGAGCATTGGATCGCGCTAAAATTGAGCCCATCTTCGAGTTCGGCTTTGGCTTGTCGTATACCACCTTTGAGTACTCGGACATTCAGGTCGAAAAGTCCCAAGTCAAATCATACAAGTCAACCACCGGCATGACTGCTGAAGCCCCAACCTTCGGCAACTACTCAACGGAGCTTGACGACTACCTTTTCCCTAAATCTTCGTTCCCTTATATCTGGCAGTACATCTACCCCTATGTAAACACCTCCTCATCCCTCGCAGACGCGTCTCAAGATCCCGAGTTTGGCAAGACGGCGGAAGAGTTCCTCCCCCCGGGAGCCACCGACTCTGCCCCGCAAGCTCTCCATCCTGCCGGCCCGGGCCTCACAGACCAGTCCGGCGGTAATCCTCAGCTGTTTGAAACCATGTACACAGTCACTGCCAAAATCACCAACACGGGCGATTTGACTGGTGACGAGGTCCCACAGCTTTACGTCTCCCTCGGTGGAGAGGACGATCCACCCGTCCTGCTGCGCGGCTTCGATCGCATCACGATTACTCCCGGCAACACGGCGGTCTTCTCCGCGACAATCACTCGCCGTGATATCAGCAACTGGGACGTCGAGACCCAGAATTGGGTCATCACCGACTGCCCCAAGACTGTGCACATCGGCCCTAGCAGTCGCAAGCTGCCACTAAGTGCTCCGCTGTCCTAGGGTGGAGCGGCGCTTGTGTGGCAATGCGCCTAGGGACGGGATAATTGCTTTTCGAAGAACCAAGGTGTACAGAAAAGCTGGATTCGCAAAAGAATATATATATAAGATTCATGTATATAATTCATAGTACTATTAATCGATAATCGATAGTTAATGCTTTTAGTCTTTACTCGAGTTCAAGTATCAGCGAGGCCCAAATCCTTATTTCAGCGGTCAAGCAGCAAGATGGCTTCAGTCATTCATCAAGATACGAGTTCAATACTTGGCTGTTCGGGAGTGTTTATATTGATATAGGTATATGTAAGGAATCGACAACGACACGGGGAGAAGTTTAACATGTCAGTCTAATAACCCCCCACCCCCTACTACATAGCTGCCGTCAAATAACAGACCCAGCATGTTGTCATCACCACGAGAAGTGGGTTTACCAGCCGGGAAGCTCGGGAAGCCCTGGAAGAAACAGTCAGTGTTTGTCTAGTTGTAGAAAAGGTGTCGCACAACTCACAGTCATCACCAATGTCCTCGGTGACACTCTGGGACTTGACGCAGTCGATGGCGGCCTGGTCGGTCTGCCTTTGGACTAATAACGAGAGTCAGTAATTGCATCGAGGAAGAACTCGAGGGGTTACTAACGCGGTGCGCAGCGGTCGCCGGAGCATTTGCCGTCCATAGCTCTCTGAAGAGCATCGTCCTTCCATCCGAACAAGTAGTCTCCGTGGAGGCCGTATCCAGTAGTGTCGTTCATACTCCAGACGAAGGGCTGGGAGCCATCGGCAGGCCAGTCCGCCTTGTTGTTGAAGGCGCGGGTGTCGAACATGATCTCGTACATGATCTGGGGGACGCGGACGGGGTGGGTCG
>JAOXNK010001376.1:0-14668 GCA_028566675.1 Hypoxylon intermedium
ACGTCGATGGCCCCGGGACGGGCAGCCTCTCGTGCAAGAAGCGGCGTTTACGACTACGCTTCGTAACAAGCCGGCTGTCGCAGCCATACAGCTGGCCCGCATCGCACATCCTGAACCGGGAAAGCAGCGACGATTCGCCCGTGCTCAGCCGATTTCTCAAATTGGCAACCGTAGGTGCGCTCAAGAAAGCCGGGCACCAGAGCGCGCTCGTACGCAAAGCGGCCATTCTGAACCGGGTGCGCATGGGCGTGAGACAAGCTGCCGTGTTGAGGGGACACACGGTGATTGCGGGGATGGCTGCCAGGGGCAACTCGTTGAGCCACGGGCTGCAGCTCGTGACGACGTCGAATAGCGCCACGAGCGCGAGGTTTCCTGGCCCTTCACACCCGTACGACCATCCTTACCCGATGCCCCCGGCTTGGCGACCCCATACTACGGCGTTCCACCCGCCTCAATTATTGCCCCCTAATCCAAGTCCTCTGAGCCAAGCCGATTCGACGGGCAACGCAAGCATTCCCATCTCGAGCACAACGGCTTCCGATCCTGCAACGTCTTACGCACCATCCCCGCCCCTGAGACCGAGCCCGCCCGCGAAACCCCCTGGTCTTCCGGCCCAGGTGCAGAGGGAAGACGAAGAGGACGTTGCGTTCCCGTCGCCTGATCTCGAGACGCGGTATGCGGATTACTCGGACGACGATCTAGACGACGTGTACGCAGACTTCGGTGTCATATTCGGCTCCGGTGTGCGATCGCCTGAAGGTGGCAATGGGAGCGGTGAGGCTACTGCCGGTGGGGGGCATTTCTACGAGGAGTATCTGGATGAGCTGGACGGGATCCGGTGGGTGGCGTAGGGTCATCGATGAGCTTATAAGCGACGGTTTTGTTTTCCAATGAAATATCCTCGGGATGGTTAGGCGTTTTTAGTCTGAATGGGAAGGGAAAAACATGATGGCGCCGGGGAGTTGGTAGTAAGTGATTGATATAAGCGAAGGTGAATATCCAGATGAAAATTGGGCAACATGTGCATCTGTAGGTAGTTCTGGGTTGTGATACTAGGTGCGTCGTCTAAGTAGTAGAAGCCTACTACGGCCTCACGGCAACATCGTATGGCCAATACATATATAAGTGATATAGTATCTAGCAAGGGGTAGTCTACTTCATATAATATATGGTAGGTATCAGACTATCTTGCTGCTTTCCCTATGTTGATACGTGCCTGACTCTTTAGCCGATGCTTCTCTTTGGTTTTCCAAGTAACTAGGTAGACGTTATATGTAGGCATTTCAACCCGCCTAGGATGTAGTATATCTAGTCGTAGATGCGGAGCACGGTAGAGACGCTCCCCACGTCTTTGCGCGTGACCTGGGATGGGAGGCTATGTCGTTACCGTGCCAAGCTTGGAAATAAGCAAGCAAGCACAGAACCGGCTCCCCAATGGGATGCATATGAATGTAGTGATACTCAACCAAAAGAGCACAATCTAGTAGTCAGGGCTCTTCAGCTATACCCCCCCAGTTTCTTAGCGCGGTCAAGAGCAATGTCAACCATTGCCTATGCGAATCTGTCAGTAAAAGCAGCCTCTTTCTATGTTTTCTCAAGATAGACCTTCATAGAAACTTCGACCTACTTGTATAGCTTCCCGCTCCTCGGCCTCAATATCGCCACGGTCGATGCGCTCCCGCATGTTCTGCATGACAACCGCCCGACTACGCCCGTTTACAAAGACTACGTACCGCAGGCCCGGGAATCTGGCCTCGTATTCCTCGTTCAGGGCCTTCAGCTTCGCAGCCTCCTCTTCCTTTTCCTGAGAGCTACCCGAAGAGGCGTTCATACGCGCTTGCTCGGCCCGGCTCTGCGCGCTGTCGACCTTCTTCTCGCCGAGTCGCGGGTGAGAGCCTAGGATCCCATGAAGCCTTACTCGCGCATCTGGCGACGACGGCGCCTGTGCGAGCTCCAGCATGAACACCCCTATGCGCTGGATGAGGGCCGGGTACGACTCTAAATGTGGTTTGCTCCGGATTGCGGGTATGGCGAAGGCATGGATATCTGTGCTCGGCTCGAAGAGAGTGTCGAGCACGGACTTGATAGTTTCGTCGTCGGCTGCTGGGAGTGAGGTGATGGGCGGTAGAGTTGCTGGGGAGGCCATTCTGTCTTGGACGGCCAAAAGGGATGCTATGTATGAGGTATACAGGTTTGAGAGTTATAAAGGATTAAGTGGGGCGTGAAGGAGACTCTCTATTATAGACCTTGAATGTTCTCCGTGCCTTGTCCCTATATTAGGGGAGTAAGGGGGGGAAGATGCATTCACTCTGATGTCCTACAATGAATAACCCTTCAGCCTTCCAGTAGAAGTACAGTGATGGCGGGGTTCATAGGTGCTGCGAGTGTGGGGTTGAAATCAAGCTAGGTATGTACCCTAGTGCATGCATTCAGGCATTCTCCAATTTTGGTTCACATGCATGTGACGGGATCTCGCAATTTTCGAGGCTCGGCGGAGAAACCACGGTCCGGTTCTTGCATAATCTTGACGGCCCGGAGCCAATCAGTCTTGGTCGCGGTCAACACGCGCGCGAACTTCTAAAGCTTGGAAGCTCGGAAGCAAAAGTCAGCCTTGGAAGTTTTATTTTTATTGATCTCCAGCCTAGCTCAGCCAGCAACCAGAACGCAATCATCACTCAATTCGCAGCAGACATCAATCAGGATGCTGTGCGCACGTGAGTTCTTCTCCATTCCATCTCCCTTATCGAATAAGTGAACCAGTTTCTAATACAAAATAGTTTCTGGCGAAGCTCCTCAAGAGCCCGTCGTCTCCAAACTATCAGGTATGCTCCATGCTGCAGCACACAGCAATTCTTCATGTTTGAACATCCGGGCTAATCAGCACCTTCTAGGCGCCGTCTTCGAGAAACGTTTAATCGAAAAGTATATCGAAGAGAACGGACAAGACCCCGTGAGCGGAGAGAACTTGGGCCTTGACGACCTTCTTCCCATCAAATCCTCGCACGTCGTTCGACCCCGACCACCTACTCTCACATCCATACCCGCCCTTCTCTCCACCTTCCAGAACGAATGGGATGCTCTAGCGCTAGAGACGTATAATCTGAGGGAGCAATTGGCGCGAACACGAGAGGAACTCGCTACCGCCCTCTACCAGCACGATGCCGCCGTTAGGGTCATTGCGAGACTCACCAAGGAGCGGGATGAATCCAGGGATGCGCTATCTAAGGTGACTGTGTCGGTGGGCAGCGCAAGCAACGGCGATGCTATGGCCGTGGATGTTGAGGGTCTACCGGAGGAGCTAGCAGCCAAGGTGGACGAGACACAAGCAAAGTTCGTACCGCACACTTCCTCTCTTAACGCCAACTCGCTAACCCCGCAACAGACTATCCAAGAGCCGGAAGAAGCGACCTGTCCCCGACGGATGGGCAACAGCAGAGGATATCTCTTCATTTGCTGTCAAGACTGCAAACTCGCTCCCCGTTCCGCAAGCTACGACGGTTGCTGTCGAGGAGGGCTACGCTGCTGTTGGTGGGCTACAAGGCGACGTTGCCATCTACTCGATCGACTCGGACAAGGTCGAGCGTTCGTTACAAGTCAACGAACCTGTAACGGGTTCGATATGGGACGGCCCCAAGGTCTTCTTGTCGACATCCAAGGGTTCAGTGAAGGCATTTGAGAACGGTAGCGAGCTTGCGTCCTTCTCGGACCATGCAGGACCTGCTACCGGTCTTGCGATGCACCCCAGCAAAGAAATCCTGGCTTCTATCGGCTCAGATAAGAGCTTCGTATTCTACGATCTAGTCAACTTGCAACGTGCCACCCGCGTATACACCAACTCTGGTAAGTCCATGTCCACGGACATGCAATTGCCCTAATACGATTTTTGCTAATCATATCATAGCTCTGACGGCTTGCGCATTCCACCCTGACGGTCATATTTTTGCTGCCGGTACTAATTCTGGCGAGATCAAACTCTTCATGACCAAGACTGGCGAGGAAGCTGCCTCGTTCCCTCTAGGTGCTCCCGTGCAAGCCATTGCTTTCTCGGAGAACGGCTTCTGGTTTGCGGCCACGGCCAAGGGACAGACTACAGTCACCATATTTGACCTACGGAAAGAAGGCGCAGCTGCGCAGGCGAAGGTGCTAGATATCGGCAGTGCGGTGCAGACCCTGGCATGGGATTATTCGCAGCAGTTCCTCGCGGCGGGTGGGCCCGCCGGCGTGACGGTGCAACAGTACAGCAAAGGTTCCAAATCGTGGACCGAGCCTTTGCGAGCGGCAGTCAGCGCAGTCGATGTCAAATGGGCTGCGAATGCTAGCAAGCTCATAGCAGTGAACGGAGACGGCGTGATCAGCGTTCTTGCTGCCAAGGATTCATGATCTGGGACAGCATAGTGGCATGCGCTGTAGGGCGACACAAATTATGGCCGAGACGAGGATCGGAGATTATTAAAAATAAATGTATACTGCAATTGGCTTAGAAGGGCCCGAGGAGATGACTCGAGCTTCATCGTTGTACACTATAGGCAAAGACAATACCAAATAGTGAGTGAATGATACCTTTTGGCGTTGATTTGGAGGGGTTTACTCAAACAAGGACAGAATGTCGCCCAGTCAGATATATTCTATCAGTGATACATTCAGACAAGCAAACAAGGCACAGCCCAACAGGGCTATTCAGTTCATCCGTGAGATGCGTGCAAAGTATGACAAAGTAGCTTGATAAAGTTAATGGCACAAGGGCCAAAAATGCTAAGGTAGGGCATTAGGTAAGGTGTACGTACAAGTGCAGGCACCCGTTGATGTCCATGCACAAATTATGCCAGTGTATGCCAGTGCGGCGGTTACTTCAAGTGGCAAGTACGGAGTGGGTCGGAATATTTTTATTTTTATAGTTTTACATATCAGGTGCCGGAGTTAAGGCTGCAGTTAGTGCGGCGTCATCCCTGCCTTAACGAGGCTCGCGTTATGTGAATGCCACTTCGTCCTTAGCACCACTTCTGATTCATCCAAGTTCTCCTGCACTTTTGACCTTCTCGCCCTTTTATATCGGCGCCTCAACCTTTGCAACCTCTTACTCTCTTCAAACACACTCAGCAACAGCAACAGCAACAGCAACAGAAACGTATACCACCACAGCTTATTCCACCCAGCATTGACTGCACATTGCTGGCGTCGCGTTTGCCCAAAATCCATCCGTCGTATATCCAGCCTATTCCATGCCATCTTGGAATCGGCCGAGGCAGGACGAGGCTGGATACGTTGGCACATGGCCCGTTCTGTGAAAAAATGGTAGTGCAGCAATAATTGGTCTACACCTCCGTGAACTTGGCCGTGTCAGTTCGAGTTGGCCTCGGGGTCAAGGCACGTTCCATCACGTTCCAAACCCAGTTCCATTCCCCATTCCCATCCTCGGATTTGCTACATTCAACACTGGGATTTATTTGACTTACTCACACACACATAGTATACTTGCACACACAGTATAAATACACCCGTGCAAAACGCAGCATACTCCAATCATACCTGGCTAATATTCTCCCCCTCTAGAATTATCTCGCATTCCAGTATGGCAGAAATTGCAGATTCAGATTCTCCCGACCCCTTATCATCCACCCCTCCTCCGTATATTGGAATTCTTGGCAGTTCCGCGAGTGATCTAGATGAGCTAGATGCTTCTTTGTCCGACTCTCTTGGTCCGACTGTTAGCGATTTAAGCCAATCCCCCCCGCATCTGCCTCTACATCTGTTCGAGCCTGGTTACAGTCCTGCGTCGGGTGCCTCCTCTATTTCTATGTCCGACGGGCTACTCGACAACTTGAACCAATACGACCACCAATATCCCGTTCTCGACCACGACAGCGACAACTTCCTAGACGGCTCTTACAGCTCTGACATAGAGTTACATGATATCGACTCCGATGATTCTGAAAGCTTATTCGTGGCCCAAGGTGACATGGATAGCGATGTCGAGTCGATGAATCCCATAGACTATATTCGACGGCAGTTATTCGACGAACAAGCGTTTCTATCGCATTTGGCAGACCGCGCGGAGAGTAGTTCGGAACCCGAATTCTTCGAGAATAATCACCTCTTGGCTAGGATGAATCGCGGTGGAGGCGCAGAAAACCAGGGGGACGAGCTAGTGGGAATGGAAGTAGAAGTTGACGAGCCAGGCAACCCTCACCAGCAACGCGAACACGCCCAACCACAAGTGCACCCAGAAGTAATCGATCTCACGGGCGACAACGATAGCCCCCCTCGCCCCGCACCTGCTTCTGGTCACCGGAATCTCTCCCAGAACGCGCGCAGACGACGGTCGCACCGGCAAGAAGACCATCCACGGTTATCTCGCAGCAACGCTAGAGACGCAGGTAGACGCACAGTTATCGATCTCACCGCCGACCCAGACGACGAACCTGCTGCCGAGATGCCTCCTGGAGGTCGCAACAATCCTCCCCGTCCCCCCCGCCACCTCCCGCGTAATCCGGATGAGCCTGAAGGGCCTAGAGAGCCATTGCGAGGTCGGATGGGATACGTGCCCGCACAACCAGCGCGTCCAGAAGCCCATTTCAGAGGAATTGGCTTGGGTCGCAACAATACCTTTCAACACATCAATGACATGCTTCAGAGCATGAACATTCCCGTATTCCAGCTTGCCGGCAACAATCCCAACCCAGATCGCCACGTGGATGAGGAAGATCTAGTGATGATAGGCCACCGCAATCTTGGGCGTTCTGTCGGGGTACCAGTGCCTAGATTCCCCCATTTTCCCAATCTTGCCCCCATACAACTCGACTACGACGCCCATCCTTTCCAACATATGCCTCCTTTCCATCCCGTACATGGCCCTGCGGGTGCTGCAGGCGGCGCGCCAAAGCCGGCGCATGAGCCCCCCAAAGAGACGAGGGAAGGATTTACGAGAGACACGGGCGAAGATGTGGTTGCCATCTGCGCCAGCTGTGAAGAGGAGCTGGCGTATGATCCTGATGAAGAGGTCAACCAGACTACACCATCCAAAAAGACTCGCGCGAAGAAAACTACAGCCGAGAATCACTTCTGGGCTGTCAAAGCCTGTGGACACGTAAGTAACCATGTTTGCGCCCGTTTCTGTTGATTGGCAACTAATGTGTTTCCAGGTCTACTGCAAGAAATGCTACGAGAATCGCAAGCCTGTGGGCAAGAATCCTATCCCCGTTAGTTTCCGACCGGACCCTAACGGCACTAAGAACAAGGTACTATGCGCCGTCGAGGATTGCGATTCAGATGTGAGCACCAAGAATGCTTGGGTTGGCCTCTTCACGTAACATGGACGTCCTACTCATACCCTTGGACTTCTCAAGAGGGCTTCGGTTCCATTAGGGGATGGTGAACACTTCCAATTCGAGATCCTTCCTCTAGCTCCGGACTTTTTAAGGAAAGTCAACTCAGACTCAATGACGGGACCCTAGGTACCCTGATTTGAGCTTCTCTTACGAAACCCCGATTTTTTTCCAGCATTCCCCCATACACATTTGCATCACGAGGCGTTGAGGTTTGGGTTTGCAGGCTACGTGGTACAATGGCATCGAGTGAATAGGACGGACGGCAGGACACTCGATAGCATCATAAGTTCGATGCTTTGCACCCCATACTTTTCCCGGAACGGTTTTACGAGGTTTTACGGTCTACGATCTGGCACTGAACTTGACAGGTTCATGGCGCCCGAAGGAATGCTCAATCCCAACCGCGCAGGGAATATGACGAGCATTGAGCAACGGTTAAGTGAAAGAAGCGTAGTGGACTTTGCAATGAGGCGAGATGCGTTGCGACGCTTAGGCTCGCCCTGGATGCTGCTTTAAATACATATTGCAGTCGTGATCCCCATTGGGAAATCTCGGCGAGCCTGATCGGCTTGCTATATAATCCTAGGCAGTCAATCGCAGTGTATTTCACACTGCAAGATGGCACAGCGCATGTGCAATGTATTCTAATCCTAATGAACGGTGCGTTTATTTGCAAAGTGATGAAGTGATGTGTCGACGTTAAGGTACATTACATACCTACCCATGTGGGCTCTATTCCCTACTAGGACACCCCGTTTTCTCCGGCTGGTTAGTGTACGATGCATGATTATGTCGTGCAGATCTCGGGTTCGTTTCGGGATGACTGGAAGGTGAGTTGAATGTACTTGCTTTATCAGAGCTGCCTCGGCTGCTTACTGATTACTGGAACAGATTACATTTTTAGATGAATGACATCAAAGATTATAGATAGTTGTTGGGCTCCTACTTTGTATTATCTACTCTAGACGGGATCTCACTGTTGTCCTTGAATCCTCGGCGGCACCTATGAGCCTACTTACCTAACTATGTCGACTAGGGGCACGTGTGGCGACTTTGAAGGGCTATAAGCAAATACACGTGTACCAGCGCCTATGCCGAGTTATTTGTGAGCTGCAAGTATTGTTTTCCTTCACCCACGGTCCACGAGGAATCCTACTAACAAATAAGCTGGAAACTCGCGGGGCCTTCTACGATGATAGGGTCCCGCGATGATGGCATCGGCATTCTTCCACCCTTTTCTCCAGGCTTTGGAGGATTCCACGAAGCGATGTTGCCGGTAGAATGACAGCTTCCTCGACTTGGGGGACAATTCGGGAAAATACTGGGCCTGGGCTTACAAACATCGAAGGCGAAGACGAACAAGACGGTACAAACGTGCGCTGAATAATAATGACGGCTTATCGATTAAGTACGAAGTACGACGACCGTTCCAACTCCCCGGAATCTCCGACTGCTTCTTGCATCTTGCCGAACTCTTGTCCTTTTTATATTTCAACTGGCTCTGCCATCGCCGCACATTTATTCTCCTTTCTTTTTTGATACCGCCTAGAAGCACACTTCCATTAGCATTAGCATTAGCATTGGCGTGCGTTTACACCGCCAGCTAAAATCACGAAACATGTTCACCACATTCCTTGGCTCCTCCACCTGCTCCCCCAGATCGAATTCGAACCGGTGCTCCGCATCCCCGGATGCTCCACAGCCTCCACGGCCCCGGCAAAAACGTAGTCAAGTAGCTCGCGCCTGGTTAGTTTCTGCTGTGCCCTTTTCGTCTTGTCTCCTACCCAGACACCCACCAGCCCAACTAGCGACATATGCATAGTAACTTGGGGCAATGGCACTCACTGCTGGTTTCTTAAACTCCGGAAAACGTATCGTGAACATGGGGTTACTGACTCTCGGTGGAGTGACTGGTGTCGCGTGCACAGAATCAAGTGCGACAACAACCATCCATGCCTCAACTGCCAGAATAGGGGGGGCCAGTGCAGCAATGACCGCACGAGCGAGGTTCGCACCCTGCCACATGCCTTTCGCGAGATAGAGCGGCTCAAGCAGCGGAACCAAGAACTGGAGAAGGAGCTCGATGTAGAGCGCCACCGCAATAGGGGCCAGGCGGCGCTCCCGACTTCAGCGCCAGCCGTTGCGTCCAACACTCAGCTTCTGACGCCTCCGAGCATGTCACCGTCCGCCACTGCAGGCACTTCGTATCCTATCGTAGAAGATGGGGGCTCGTCCAAGAAATACTGGGAGGGTATATACACCAGCACGGCTAGATCGCCCGCCAAGACACTGTACGGGCCTGCCTCTTTGCTCTACTTTGTTAGCCGCTTGAATACCTACTTGGCTTCGACGCTCCAGCAGCAGGTCCCTGAGCGTTCTATGCAGCCCAACTCCGCCAGCAAATTACTCCATGGGCCTACTAGTCCCCCCGGGAGCACCACAGATGAAGATGGCCAAGAGCCACCTGATGACTGCATCAAAACCAGAGAATACTTGAGCCCTACCCAGGAGGAGTACTTCTTGGAATTCTACTGGCAGTCTTTTCACACCTCACTCCTCGCACTCGACGAGAATGATTTCAGACAGCACTACAACTCTCTGTGGGAGGGCGGAAGGAAAACTCGCAAGCCGTCGGCCCTTGTCGATATCGTCATCGCATTATGCATGCAGTACGGCATGGCACGGGGCCGAGGCAACAGCTGGAGCGCTGACATCGATACGAACGACGCGACTCTCGCTGGCCGCTGGCACTACTGCCGGTGCCAGAGTCTTTTGGCCAGCGAGTTGGAAAGCCCCACCATATCTACTTTGCAATGCAATATACTCTCTGTGGTCTGGCTGTGCTGCGCGTCGTTTCAAAACATGGCAGATAGTACATTGGCACTTACAGCGCGGACCGCTCAGATGCTGGGTCTTCACTTGCCAGCACCAGAAGATATGCCACTGCGAGAGAAAGAACTGCGAAAGCGCCTATGGTGGTCTATCTACGTTCTTGAAACCAAGACTAGCATGAAGCTGGGTCGTCCATTTCTACTTCACTTGGCGCACGCGAGCTGCGACTTGCCTCGCGACGACTACGAAGTAGCCGCAATATCAGGATCCAATTTCGCACCACTGGGCGATCATATCACCTGGCTCAGCTGGCATCTACATAACACAAAACTTGTGCTTACTGCTCGCAATGTCTATACTGCGTTTTACGATAAGTATCCAGATGTATATAACGGCGATGTTGGCCAGACGATTTACGATGCGCCGGCGGCCATGGAAACGTATGCCGATTTCCTCATCACACATATGAAAGCGCTAGAACGTTGGGTAAAAGACGTACCTGATGCGCTAAAGACCCAGCGCAAAAACAATGGAACCCCTTTCTCCACAGATCTCTCGTCGTTGGATATCGAGCAGTTTGCGCCTCTGTGGGTGCAACGCCAACGTTTGCTCTTGGAGCTGTTGTATCATAATCTCTGCATGAGTCTGTACCGGCCGTTCATCTGCTTCAAGTCAAGCTCAGTGGCAACACCAGCGTCGTCGTCATCGTCGTCGTCAATCACTTCCTCTCTCGCGGAAACGTGTGCCTATAACTGCGCTAGTCACGCTATGGCGTTCACGCTCATAATGCGGCAAGTACTAGCGACCACGGATATTCTGACCGGCTGGCAAGAGGCGTTCCAATGGCAATGGAACTGCGCCATGACGCTCGTCGGCTTCGTGCTCGCGTACCCACATGGGCACTCGACGCAAACTGCGAGGAACGCTATCAGTGCTTCCGTCGAGGCCCTCGGGATGTTTGGCAACAGCTTTGCCATAGCCGCAAGCGCAGCTAACTTGGTGCGCGACCTCAGCGTAACGGTAGATCATATCGTCGCGCCGCAACCAGAGACCCGACTGCCGTCTATAAACGACGTCGGCGAACTGATCTCGCATGAGGACCCATCTACAGCCATGGTTCCCTACAATGAGCAGTCTGCTGCGCTGGCGGGACAGACGGATGTCGTGTTCCCCGAGTTTGATGAGGAGACTGTGGCTGCTATGCAGGAAATCTTAGCTGGGTCTATGGATATGGCGTTTGCTGTCGAGGGGTACAACGGCACGAACACTTTGTGGCCGAGCATGGATCCTATGGGATATCCGACTGTTTAAGGAGAGACGAGGATGATGTGGATTATGATACAAGGAGTTATATTAGACGGCAAGCGAATGGGACGAGCATGGTGTATGGTCTTGGGTTAATTTAGATGCATGTAGGACTACTACACTATTAGGTAGTGATATCAGGCTAGCATATATATCTCGGTGCTCGAGTATCTGCTGTCAGACCCGGAGATAGGAGATGCTGGGTTTATGATATTTCCTATTTCCTATTTCCATGGTGGCTTTATTTTATGTCCGTCCGACATTATCTTTATGCCTGTCTCATGGCCTGGTGTCAGCTATGCATCGTGGCCCGTGGGCACGCCGTAGTGTTGCAACTTTTACAGTGCGTACCAGTCAGGTGGAAAAGGAGAGAGATACCTAATCACGGACCAATAAAAGCTACTCCTTTTTCTCTTTTCCGAAATAGGTCTAGCGTGCCGGCTGGATGGATCAATAGGGGCTTCTAATAGGTACCAAGAAGTCGAGCGTTTTTGCCGAAAGGGGGTTTCGGAGTGTCGAAGGTACGGACTGGTATTGATCAATCAGCCTTACGGAATACTAGGTAGGTACGTAGTTAGCAATATTTGGATCTGGCTTGGAAATGAAATGAAACCCCGATCTTCTCCGCCAACCTGCTATTACTCTAGCAGATATCCAAGGCGCTGTTTCCGGGACCTACGTACAACAACACGGGACAAGTAACCTAGGATGGCTTGGTGTCGGCTTTGCGCTGGGCTCCGCTGCGGGCGTAAGTACTGCCCTTGGAGAAAGCGTACGGCCTCTTCGATAAGAAGGAGGTGTGATTCTCGTGCTTGCTGCGAGCGGTGCCGCGCCCAGATATGGACGCCGTGATTGGTGGCTGTGCGGGCGGGCTTTGGCGTTTAATACATCGACGGCACTTGCGCTGCCTCGGGGCAACCGCTTGGTTTCGATATCACGGGGTTCGTCTATGGTAGCGGGTGTATTCTTGGTCCCGTGGTTGGGGGGCTGCTTGCTGATAGCTCTGCGACGTGGCGATGGGTACGTACGGGTTCTTTGGCCCCTATTTCCCCTATCTCGTTCTAATTTTGTTTTATTCTTCGGGTTTTCCTAGCCAGCACCAACGGTAATCAGGGCTTTTATCCGAATCTAGTCATCTTCGCTGCCATGGCACTTGTTTACCTAGGTATTCTTCATTCCAATACGTATCGTCGAGTCATTTACTGCCTTTTATGGTCTGTCTCGAGACTAAGGGTTCTCTTATTAAAGCCCAATTAAGAACTATCTAGGTCAGAAATGATTATTCCTGAGACACACTTTCTCAATTTAAATGCATACCCAAAGTATAGTATATACTGACACGAGTTATGTTGAACCGTTCCCCAACGATCTGAAATAATGTGGCTCGATAAACTAAAACTTATTGACTGGCTCGGCATCCTACTTAATTCCGGTATATGCCATTGTTTTGCCGTAGCTTTCCTCTTCGGCGGTATATTCTGTGTTCTGGAACCAGGATAACGGGCGCATCATCGGCCTCATCGTGCTCTGTAGAATCCTACTTTCTACCTACTGAAGGCAGCTCTCGATTCCTCACAACCCCCCTTTCCTGATGGCCAAGCCATGCGCACCTTGTACGTGTCGCCATAGCAACTTGACTTTATATGCTATATTTATCTTATAATGGAAGAGGCAAGGGCTCGGCCCGATCCCCCGCAGTGCTGTTCACAGCTCCCCGAGACTCTATTGTGCGAGACGATTGGCCATAGTCGTGCATTGAGTATCCTGAAGAGCCTGAGCGTTGGGTTCTCAGCGTGATCCGAGTCCAGAAGAGTCGACGGTATTCCCGATCCTTATCCGAGGGAGAGATCAGGAAGCGGTATGATGGCAGCATGCTAATAAACACAGACACCAGCAGTTCGAGATAGCTGTAGAGGTTGGTAAGGTTGAAGTTCGTCTGGTATAACTTTACCGATCGTACCGTCTCGAAGGCAACGGTGACCATGGCAAGGCTGCAGATGGCAGAAATGGCTAGCTTCTGTGTTATGCGCATATTCAAGCGCCAGATCACGGGCATTGGAAAAACTACCACTACAGAGAGGGTTAGAAATCTTCTTTATTATATAATTGTATCGAACGAAACCCTCAGGGAACTGACCGACCAGATCGGAGCTAACGTTGAAGAAGTAGGCCACCCAAATCAGCCTTGAGTCGAGCGTGGCAACGTAAGGTGTCGAACATTGCTCTATATGTATTAACGGTTAGCGCAAGATCTCACCGCGGATGCACTTGAACTAACCGTAGGAAAATAGATTGCGTGAGTCGCCGCATTGTCCAAACACGCCAATGAGGCAGAGTCCGTAACAGATAATGATGTAAATCATAGCCACTACCCAGAAACGATTGTGTTTACCGCGGGCGCTGAAGACGGTCCTGTAGAGGAGCATGAAGGAGAACTTGACACAGTAGAGAGAACTCCAGAAGAGCATCTGGCTTGCTACGTTCCACTTGCGCAAAGTCACAGTCATATCTGCGAGCTCAGCCATAGAAGGCATTGGGGACTCGCCTATGAGGATTGACGAAAACTGATAACTGAGCGGAGCCTCGAGGGTTGAACGAATCATGCAAATAATCATAAAAAGCCAGGCTAGAACTCCGAACATGTCGTCCAGGTGGAAGCTCTTTAGGAGGATGCTTCGGATGAGCAAGCGGCCACCAAGTAGCAGGGTCGTCGCGCCGGCCAGCGTCCAGATAACGGCCTACAGCCACGGGTTTAGATTCATGACTTTGTATCATGTGAAGGGACATGTACCAAAAGACCGCCACGCGAGATGCCTTGGCCCGCGTCGGACATTTTTGACAAGTCTGCAGCGAATATTCAGGAGATAGACACTTGAGGTCTGTTGGGTATACGAGAATGATTATCCCAGTCCTGACTCGAAGATATGATGAGATATATATTGACAGGAGCGTGGTTGTTGGTGACCCCGGCCGTTGCAACTGAGAACAGAATAATGTGTATGTATCGACGACTGTTCTCGCCGGAATTCCCAGAGCAGTGAAGTTGAGCAGTTGCCCAAGAGTCAGCACTCGGAAGAGAACCCCTCCAACTCATGTCGGCTGTTTCTTTTAGCATGCGATGATCTATAGCAGTTATTAACCTAAATGAGAGACACCTGCTATGTAGAGATACCTTAGATACCTCACCTACCTATCTACCTACCTAC
>JAOXNK010001385.1:0-14658 GCA_028566675.1 Hypoxylon intermedium
GTCACGGAAAAGGGGGGAAAAAGGGGGGGGGGCACGTGGTATCCAGGATGCAGTCCATCATTCATATATTTACCGAACTGGGCTGCATTTCGATACGACCGGTATTATTAGAATCGCGTCAATTGGCCGTATGAAGCGCCGCAATTTCTATGATACGTACGTATCAGTGGTGAGCACCAACTTTAGTTGGTAGTAGGTAGCGAATCCCCCCTTCATTCCAGGCCACGTTCACCTAACCTCGAGGGAGATATGAATGGTAAATAAGATCCATAGGCCCTTGGATCAACATGCCCCTTACTGAGGAGCCGTCATTGCCGTCTAGCGATCCCACGATCTCCACACGCTGGATTTATCGCGATCCCTCTGACCCATCACTGCCCGATGACGACCCCAGCCAGCCGTTCTGCGCCCGGCACGCTGCTACCGTTGCCCACTTGACACATGCCTCTTTCGGCCCTAACCCGTGTAGCGCGGGCTTGCCGCCGGGCTTTCGGGATTGGCACTTTGGAAAACTCGACGATGTCTTGGCGCGTCGGGCTTGGTGTCGCGGGTGTGCCCTCATCTCCGATTCCGTCGACACGGTCGCATATGGAGGCGAGGCCGAAGTGATCGCTTGCTGGGTGTGGGATGGGGTGTTGAATAGTAGAGAAGCGGTGGAGACTCCTGAGGGAGACGCCGGCGAGATGGCTACTTTGCGACTGCGAATCGCTCCCGAGATGGTCGGGTGGGATTCCTCGTTTGAGCCCTTTGACTTGGTGCCGTTGGATGCGGGCTCGCCGGCAATGGAAGGCAACTTCTTCACGGGCCGTTCGGTGGCAGCTGATCATTTCGATATGACTCTTGTTCAATCCTGGATTAAGAGCTGCGCTGAGTGGCACGGAAGTGAGTGTGTGGATGCGACGGCATGGCAGACTTCGGATTGGGGCGTGCCCTACATTCGACTAGTCTCCTTGTCCGAGGACAGGCTCATCGAGAGTGCCTCCCCGCCGCCATACGCAGCGCTGAGCTACGTCTGGGGTTCGGCTCCTGTTTTCAAAACCACGCAAGACAACGTAGGCAGCTTATTGAAAGCAGGAGGTTTATCGTCTCAACCGTTTCCAAAGTCCATCCGAGATGCCATCGTCCTGGCACGAGCGCTCCGCTTCGACTACCTCTGGGTCGACTCTATCTGCATCATTCAAGACTCGCCCGCCGATAAGGGCCAGCAGATCCGTATCATGGACGGCATTTATAGCCGAGCAAGCCTCACTATCGTCGCTGCTGCCGGCGCTGATGCCAACGCCGGGATCCCGGGTTTAGAACCCGGAAGCCGGTCGTTGCCGCAGCGCACCGTCCAAATCTCCGACGACCTGACGCTGGTGGCTCTCCATTCCGACAGCCATAGCAGCGTAACGGCGACGTCATGGAGCACTCGAGGCTGGACCTACCAAGAGAGGCTGCTCTCGCGCCGCTGTCTTTTCTCCTTTCCCGACGGCTCGGTAAGCTTCCAGTGCGCGAAAGCGGTCTGGGGCGAAGACTACCGCGCCGAGACGCCCCGCTTGATGCGGTGTGCGCCCATGATGGACGTTTCGCTAAACCGAAGCTGGATGGACCCTGGCGGCGTCCGAGAAAGGGGCACGTCCACGGTGCGAACGAAGAGAACCCCATACCTGCAGGAGTACTCCCGGTTGGTTGAAGAGTACACCGGGCGGAACATGACGTATGCCAGCGATCGCCTGCTAGGAATCTACGGCGTGTTTGACGTCTTACGGAGAGAGTTCGGCCTTCACTTTGTTCAGGGTCTTCCGGAGGCTATCGTACACTTGGCTCTGCTATGGCAGCCTCGGAATAGGCTCAAACGTGTAACGAAAGACGAAAAGACCGGCCTACCCCTTTTCCCGAGCTGGTCGTGGGGAGGTTGGATCGGGCCAGTGGGATATGAGGACTGGAACGATTTCAACGGTTTGCCTGAGCTTGGGGAGAGAACAAAACGAATCGTTCCCTTCTCGGAGCTTGATATAGCAGGATCAGCACTTCGGTCGTTTTCCCCTTACACAACTAAAGGGGAATTGCCTGCTGGTTGGTCAAAGATCTCGGCCGCCGGCGACGGCATCTGCTACATATTCGGCGACGATGTTGAAAGGTACCATTCTGTCCCTTTCGTATCATCGCTGCGATCCGGAACCCCACAGGTCACCTCTATTCCACAACCGCTTGGTCTACGCCTATGTACACGTGTCGCACACTTCCGCCTAACGAATTTCGTCCGCAGCTTCGACATGAACCGAGAGAGCGCCGCCATCGAACGAAGAGGTCGGTTTGGAATCGCCATGCCGTCCCCCGCCACGTCCGACCAGCCATGGCTAGGTACAATTCTCCTAGCAACCCCAGCCCAGTACCATTCCCGCTTATCCCAGGACTACGAGTTTATAATTCTGTCGGAGAGCTACGGGTTTAGCCGGCACGAGGCGGCATCCTCATTTGCGAGCAAGTTGCCGCCGTTTGCCGTCTTCGACGTGATGATGATACGGAGGGTCGTTGGTGGCGAGCTGGAGAAATACCGAGCTCGGTTTCTAGATGACACAGCTGACGACACCGTGGAGTTCAGTCCAGATATCCGAGGCGATGATAGTGCGGTGGTGGAAAGAGTTGGCGTGGGGAGAATGCTCAAAAGTGCGTGGGAAGGCAGCGAGGTCTGGGAGGATTTCATCCTTGTTTAATGTCCTATAACTAGCTACCCAGGTAGTCATGAACTCGCTGTTTCATGGCGCTTTGCCATCTAGGGAATCGAACCCCAGGGCCTAGTGATACATGTAAGGGTACTTTGTAAGTATACAAGATTTTCTCCCGAGTTGTAAAGACAGTCTGACGCCATGTCCTTCCTCAAGCTTTCACTGTCGAGGAACTGCTAGTTGTGAAAAAATATTAGGTTCAGGGACAAATACATCCTCTACAGGACCTTTTCGTCCTGTCTTTATCCTTTTTCTACAGCATACTTGCTTGTTGACGACCAATCAGGCCCTCAAAGGGACTTTCAGTTTCTAGCTTATCGAGTGGCTAGACATTGCACTGATTCTAAAAGGACTTCTCTAGACGAATCGAAGATTATGGAGGCTAAAGCAACTCTCGTCAGTAGTGAGGTCTAGGAAAATGGATGCAAGTGACCCAAAACCCAAGCTTTGCCAAGAGCTCAAGTCCTCGTTCCTTGGCTGAGAACTGCGTCCCCTTTTCCATCTCGTACAAGATCGGGGGGTGCAGGAAGTCGCCATGACCCACAAAGGCCCTCGCAAGCAGCACAGGCGCAGGCGGCGCGTTCTTCATGAGGGCGTGGACCCTTGTGATAGAGGGGGAGCTCATCAGGTGCCATGTGAAGCTTCACTAGATCAGCGTCATAGACGCGGTCATCTCGTAGTCCATCAGCGCGGCGGACGTCCTTCGATTCCGTCGAGGGTGTGATGGATACCGGAGCCTTAAGAGCACCGGGTTGATGGCGGACCCCGGGGAAGCGGTTAAAGGGGCGGGCGAGCAGATCGAATAGCTCGCCGAGCACAGTCCACACGCAGATCGTAGAGCACTGAGCGAATGAAATGAAATTTCAGAAGTCTTGCTGGTGGCTTTGACTCACTAGCTGGTGGAGTTTGGTCCGGGGTGTAATTATTTGGACGAACTTAGGAGGCATGAAGAAAGGGGGACATTATTACTGGCGCGAGTCCTCATACATCCCGTGTTTATCTGCGAGGTTTATGGTTATCGGGGGAGTCTGGGAAAGGAGGCTAACACTGACCTGTGAACAGTTACTGGTTTATACCCACACACATACATTTTTATTCCCCTATGGCCTTCTGCACCAGAACATTCGACATCTATTATGTCTGCCGTCCGAAAAGAGCATCCTCAAGAGCCTCTTGGGCCCATCCGTCCTCACTATCGGCTTGCTTGAGATTTGAAAAGGCTTTGATGTCGTCACAACACTACAACAGATCTCGTCATTTCTAAAAAGCACCTAAGAACCGATTTCAAGTACGTAAGTAAAACCCGGAAAACCCGAGTGGCCATCTAGCGCAAGTAGCCTCACGAAGAGCGAGCGTTCCAAGCCCAGCAAAACCGGTCTGAAAGTGCGTCGTGTTTAGTGTCTCAGTACGTTGAGACCGCCGCATTGCATCACCCAATGCACCATCGTGAGCCGTCGCCGCTACCCGGATTTCGGCACGGGGGATCTGCAATCTGACGTTCCAAGCCGTTGGAGTCTCATGGATTCATTCCTTGCTTCCCAAAAAGTGGCACCCGAAGATCTCTTCTAGTGTACACTACTTACTCACATACCTACTCCACTTGCCGCCGTCTCCCTCCAGCCGTCGTCAATCTTCTCTTCTTGCGTGCATATCCTCGCAGGCGGTGAGAATGCACCCTCTTGGAGATGAAATGTAGGCGTTGAAAACTCGGCGTAGTTCTAAGCAAAACATGCCGCAGAAAAGTTGCATACGTGTACGCATTAAATGGATCCTACTCTTATGTAGAGCCAGCGGGAAGGGCTCGCAGCTTTTCAGAGATCGAATCTCGATTTCATGCAGGCTAGGGCGTAAGGGGAGAGAGAAAGCCCATGCGCAAAGATGCACATCATGTGCGGCTCGGTCAAATGCGCATCGCTACTTTTCTGGGACGGAGATCTCATCAATACCGGCTACTTTGAAGCTTCATTCGGACTCAGTTAGAAGGACAGAAGTATGAAGTGTGATCCCCAAACTTAGCTTCATGCAAGGGGAGAAGAGAAGTCTACCTACACGTATGTGTACGGAAGAACATCTCGGACCTCAAAACGGACAGGCAATACGACAGCAGTTTAAGTCACAGATTCAAACTATACTTCGAGGACGAATTTGTGATCACAGGCAATGCTAGTAGTTTGTATTCGCATATTTTGATTTCTTTTCCTTATTTTTAAGGTGCCCTTAACAATGCAGCGCAATGGAGGAGAAATGAAGGCTGTTTACCAACTTCCTCTCCTCGCTCCAGGTTCTGCCATCATGTATAAGTTTCGTGCTAGGCTTTCATGAATTTTCTCTCCTTGGTGAACGTCGCCATCGAGACTAGATCAATGTGCGGCCTCCCCTAATCTCTGATGTGTATGACGACAACCGCCATTTCTAGGCATGAAGACTGTAGTTTCAACAACGATTTTCGCAGCGTTGTAAACTGACTAGCCTCATCCAAGACCCTCAAAGGCCTGTTGACAACTTCTGGCAAATCTTCCCCGTCATCCATAAAGTGCGATTAATCGCCCTTGCATCTGATAAAGCGTTCTCGTACAGTTGGTCTGCGTCCAAAAAATTCGAGTGGAGGTTGGGGTTGCCAAAAATCGTAAATCATAGCCATGACTCCTCCCAGAAATCCTTCCTTGGTATCAATCATGATATTAAAAAGTGATGTAGTGTGGTTGCGGTTGGATACTCCCAAGAGCAATGAATTAGCAAACGATGATTAGCCTTCGATGGGCATCGTTTGCGTTAAAGAGACGAGTATGTAGCGCCGGCCGGAAAAGGAAAACAACGCTCTCATGCAATTGGAACCAATGCTAAAACCCTAACAGGCAAAAACTTGCATGATGCGTGGTATCTCGGATGACATGACTACCGGAGTGGTCCGGTGAAACTTTTTGCGTGTGTAAATAAAGTCGGGACATGTACAGACCATATCGCTAAGAGCGAATATGATGGCGGATATTAAGAAGCCGATTATTGCTCTGATCCAAAGTCAACGAAGCTCTCCCAAGCATCGCCACCTGTCCCTCCAGCTGGTGTACCTAGCCGACTGTAGTTGTCGGCTGGAACATCTAGGAGATCAAGCGAGGATAGAAATTCTTCATCTTGAGCAGTAACGTCATGCGGCGAGAACATTCCGATCCCGTGGTCAATTTCGTCCTTAGCATCCCCCTGCTGTATTGTAGAATTGCCGGGATAAGGACCCAACATTTGATACGCTGAGGAGTTGTCGCCAAGATAGTGGGCTGCCATTGGGTCGGTCATGTCGATGTTAGCCATCATCTTGACCTCGTTCGGTAGCTCAGATGTGAATGCGGAAGACGTAGACTGCTGAGCCAATTGTGGATCAAGATGAAAAGCTGGGAATGCGGTCGGGGTCTGGTAAGGGGTGCCCTTCGCTTCGGACGTATCCACATCCGTTATCGTGGATCCGGGCGTCAGAGCCGGCGGCGAGGACATGGTAGTTCCAGAATTGGGGGCCGGGCTGCCAACAGCAGCAGAGTCCCTCCTGCTAAAGTGGGACTGTGAAGAAACAGACTGTGTCCGGGTTGCTGGAGAGCCTTGACTGGATCCCGACGTTGACAAACGGTGAGAGAAATTGTTATCATTGGTGACAAGCGGCGACATATACATGGAGGTGTTTAGATGCTGTTGATATGACATGGCAGTTGGGAAGGACTCGCTAAACAGTCGGTTGACTTCATTGTACCGGTTCATGGTGGCTATTGCCGCTTGCGTCGTGATATATGCGTTCACCCGGTGGTTCATGTCGGGAGAGTTGGTTTGCAGATGGGCGGTGAGAAATTTGTAGTGACGCGGTAGATCATCCTCTTCCTCTTCGTACATTTCTTCCTTCAGAACGATCTCCTCGCTCACTTTAAGACCCCGTCCTGTACGCCTCCGGTGGATCTCAGATGCCTGACGTGCCGACTGGACTCTTGCCTCCAAGCTCCGGTCGGCTCGTCTAGATGCAGCAATGTACGCCCTTTCCTGGTTTTCCTCGTGGGACCGTTCTGTCTGTGAAGAAGGTTAGCATTTTGGCAAAGAAACAGAAAACACACACGTGAGAGAGAGAGAGAGAGAGAGAGAGAGAGAGAGGTCTAGGCTTGCCTTTTGAACTTTGACAGGCGGGACTCGATCGTTGGCCGACATGGCGAGAGACGTGTCGTAGGAACGCTTCGGCATGGATTATAGTAATATGAAGAATATTTGATAATGAAGATGGTATCCACGGCGAGACAGATTCGTGGTATGTCCGTTGGAGATGTCAATGAAGTTGATCGAAGAAGCTGTAACTTTCCAGGTAGGTTGACTGCTTCGGCCAACTATATAAGTATAAGTCTCCTCAAAGGATCACAAGCTGCAAGCGGGGTTTCGGGTCTCGCTGGCATCTGCAGCCCAAAAGGCAAACAAACTGTCGTAGGCAGTGCTGCAAAGCGTCTCTCGACTTTCAATGCTACCCCGAGAAAAAGAACCTCTCGCTGTCTTGGACGTGGGATAGCAATTCACAGTTGACGGCGGAAGACAAGATGATATAGTTTGGGTTGTGGAATTGTATACCGGTTCGTCGAAGTCAGATATCAGTCTTTGGTCCTGCTGTGGAATGCCGACTTGTGCACCGACTTATACAAGGTTGCTGTTGATACGCGCTGTGTTGTCTTGACTTTCCGAGTTAATATTGACTCTTCCCTAAGCTGGTGGAAATAGGTGGACGAGAACAAAGCGGCTTGAGAGCTATGTGCCGTGTCACTAATACCGGAAATCTGGATGGATCTGATCTGTGGACAAGGACAAAGGAGGACGAGGAGAGAAGGTAGCTGGAAGGAAAGGAGCAAAGCAGCAGTAGAAGACGGGATCGTGACCAAGGGAAGGAGAGAGACAATATACATATGCCAGGAATGGGATTTCCCCATGGGAGGAGGTACATCAGGTAGGAAGCTCTAATTGCGTAACAAGCCCGCAATGGAGCCTGGGGGCGTTAGGGAGCGTGCCTTTTCACGGTACATGCCAAAGTACCTACCTAGGTACACTATTCGATCGAAGGCCAGGACAGGGATTACAGCTTTCCTGATGCGGGAGAATGTCCAAGTGGCGATCGATCGCGATGGAGTCCCGGAAACCAATCAGAACCCCGGGAAGCTCTGAGACGGGCACAGGGGTTGTACCCTCATGGCGTAGTGATAGCGCTCGAAGTAGTCCCCGAAGAAGACTAGACTCGACAAGCTCCTCTCGCTTCTGGGTACCATGGGTCCATAGCTCCCCGCTGTTTCTCCGTGCTCAGTGTATTCCGTAGCTACCTAGGTACATGGCAGCTTGGGAACCTGGGAACGTACTGGCGGCATACATTATGTACCTATGTATGTAGGTATGTATGTAACTCTAGCCTCTCGACTAATCATATTCATTTTCTGCTAAGCTGTCAAAGTTGCTTTTCAGTCGTTAATTGGCTAATTGGAGTGAGATTGGACCAGCCTTGCGGGCAAGCCGCGAGACAGACAGACAGACAGACAGATACTGCATGCTGGCTGGCTGGTATTCCGTACACACCAGGCGGTATGTATCTAAGTGCAATTTTCTTCGCTTCCATGTTGCACCTTGGTGGATAGTTACATACCTAGGTATCTATTCAGTACGTATCCAGTTGGACGGCCAGATCTGGCTGAATCTCTCCAAATGATGTAAGTCCACTGCGATCGACAGCACTATACTGCACATAACACGTTGTCGGGATACAAGTCGACAAGACAGGTTTGCTCAATCTCCCACACACCAAACATAAGCGAAACGGGGATGGGAGCCCAATCAAATGCGGCTACATTGTGAGGGGATTCCTGTGTCGGTAGGGACGGCAACGCTGGCCCGGCTGGCTCGAGCTATTTGCAAAAGTAGTAAAAGAGTGATGAAAGTATGTATCGACGCACAACTTTCGTAACGGTGTCAAAAACCGGACACGACGCAATTGTTACTTAGGCGCAACGTCAACCCGTCGCTCCTACCTATGTATGTACATACATACACCTTAAAATAAGCGCCGATCTGCTAAGGTTTAACGCGTCTCCGCTACAGCCCGCCCAGCTATCCGCCCGTTCCGCCCGTTCCACTCTTCTTTCCGCCCTACATGGTAGGCCGAGCTTGAGTTGACAATTAAAATGTTCATAGTTCATGTCTTTTTATATGACTTGAGCATCAATTGCTACATGTAGTAAGTAGCCCGAGAATGAAACTGATTAGGACCGAAACTTATATCAAAATGAAAACAGACAACAAATTAATAGGAGGAAGTATGTAGGTATCGAAGAAACCGGTAGAAGATTTTATGTGTCACCTCGGCATCGAACCATGCACTCCCGTCTTCAGTCATTGTTACAGCCGGAGCTTTTGCTGCGAACCTCCCCGCACCGCACCAAGATGCAATTATGCAATACAGTGCTGCTTGCAAATACAAGAATTCTGGGACCTTTTGTTTACTTACACCCAGGAACAGAACTCTTTAGAAGTCTGCAGTTTGCTTTCAGCCTCGCGGCAGACCAATCAACATCGGCGCGAGCAACGCCATCGTGACACTGCTCATAACCAACTCGCCCATGGGACAGCTATTTCATTTGGCCAACCCTCCCAATCACGGTTGAGATGACACCTGCGGGAATGGCCTTGGCACTGGATACGCCGACCTGCACATGCACAGACGGACATGCATCCCCGCGCAAGGATGGCAGGATGGGTTCTAACTTCTCGGGGAGAAGAGAAGCTGGAAAAGGCGCATTCTACGATTGCCATCATATTTGTCGATGAATGACATCAGCCGTTGAATCCCGCGTGCGGAGCCTGTCGACTTGAAACAAACGAACCAAATAGGAGAGAACATGCCCTAATCCTCTGTTCCTTGCCTGTTTTGGGGAAGCTTACGGCTTTTTGGGCTTTGGGCCGCAGGGCAGGCCAGGCCTTGACTTTGACTCGCCGGAGCAAAATGTCCGCTGCCCCGCTGTGCTGAATGACCGGTACTTGGGGCCTTAACAATTTTCTCGGTTGAAATACCCCACTTCCAACTATTCCCCCGAGGTCGACCAGAGCATTGAGGCAGTGCTGAGCTTTTTCCTTCCACGAGCCACTTGTGGCGCTGTGATTAGTAGCTCAAATGCTGGCTTGGCACGATTTCTAATCATTGCCTTTCCTTTTCTTCTTTTTGCCCCCTTCTTTTCTCAACATGCGCACTCAATCGACGTGGGTGGCCTGTCGAAATGAACGAATTTCTGCGTTCTAGCCGCCTAGTGACCATCTACACTATGTACAGGTGGCTCCCTGCGGACTACTGTAAAGAACCGGGGTTGTCGCCCCCCGCTGTCGATCTTGGCCTGGAATCGAATATTGCTTTCGCAACTATGGGATTCCCGTCCCTATTCTCTCAAATGCCATCCGAACAATCATGGCATTTTCTCCCGCCCATCAGATGCCAAGCTTTTAATTTTTAATTTTTAATTGGGGTCTTACTACACCCGACGCTTCCCAGAACTCTCGCATATGTCGACGATGGAGTGCGTTCCGGGTTCCTCAGACTGGCTAGAAAAAACTTATTATGGATTTTATTTGCTAATCGCTATTCGCATATGGACAACCTCTCCACAGCGAACGACCAGACTTAACGTTATTGTGTCTCTATCTAATGCATATCAAGTCACAAATTGACAGCCAGGTGCCGAAAGTAGCCCCATGCGTGGCGTTGCTCAAGCTCAAAGTCAACGGGAGTTCGTCGGCCCACGAAATTCTTGCGGTTCGCTTTTCCCTCAAGTACGCGTGGGCAATCAAACTGTCCAGGCTCTACCAATTACTCCTTGGTCGGCCGCTTTGTTCCCGTTAGGTACATCTCTACGGACTCGTCCGCTAGCGTAATGATACCGCTATATTGATCGCCATGCCCTCCAATCTTTAACCTGAGATCTGTGGTGAGATCCTGCGGAGATCTCATGCAGATGCCACAGGGCAAATTCCCACTGTACCTAGAACAGTTCTCCGGTTCTCTAGAATACGACGTCCATTTCATATTGCACCCTTGTCCCTTTTGCAAGCTCCAAGGCTATGCTCCCTCAGAAAGTCAAACGAATTGCTGGTCGCGCGGAAACGACTTCACTCGACCACATTAAGTTGTCGTGTTGCGTGCGGAGTCGAAAGAACATGCGCGTCGTGTCCAAGTCCCCCTGAACTTTATATTTCAAGCGTCCTACTCCGGGCAGACCAATTGGCAGTGTTGCGATATCCAACTCAAAAGGAGGAGGGGTAGGCAATTCTGATATAATTCTAGCAAGGTGGGAGCTAAGCAAAGAACATGGGCCCGGCGTCGATACCAAGGTTATCTGGAGCGCATTGTAAAGGGCGGCACTGCTCAGAATTCGCTGATACCGCCAGATGTGTGTGCTTGTAGCCTATCTAGAGCCTTTTAATATCCTACTCTCGGCCACTCATAAGACGACCGCACCTCTTTCCGAAGGGTTAAATTTGAGCATTCCGGTCACAGTAGCTTCAACTCTCTTGACTCAGTTCCAGGGGCACTAAGCTCTGCCAGTCTAAAAAGAAACTTAATGTGATTAGAAATGAAGACTATTAGGTGAGTAATCCCGCTTCGTAACAGCGACGCCGAGTAACATCAGGTCTCCGTCAGTCTTCTATCCATATTCAGTAAACAGTCTCTTCGCCCTTCTCTCTTGAAGCTGCAAGATACTCGATCTCATCAACCCTAGCATCGTCGCCAGATCGCCCTGACTACCTAGGCACCTAGTAGGAAATAATTCCGTGAGGCTTCATAATGGACCCTGGTAGCCCGGTACTCAAGGAAGCTCACCACACCAACTTGGCAGTACTTCTGAACTTAGCATTAGAGGCCACGAAACCCGTGATCCTGGGTTCTGGACCGCTGGTGCGAGCTACGTAACTGTTAGCGTGGATGTACGTTGGTAGTTCTAGATCTCCCTACTCTCTCTCCTTAATGATGGTTAAGGCCCGTAAGGCTTGCTTACATGGCTTTTCGTGATGCTTGCCTGCTCAGGGTCTAGCCCTCACTTGTCTAGCTCGTCGCGACGGGAGTGGCCATAGCCGGGATGATATTCAGCCCGAGAGTGGCACCAAAAGTATTGGCTAGTCTGGCAGCCGGCGATATACGTTCGGGCCGGAATCTACAGTCGCCCTTTAAGGTCCTATCAAACCAAGCTGCTTCTACCTGGAGATCTGCGGTTCTTTGAGATCTACCCCGCTAACATCTAGGAACGCGATGTCTTTGAGTCAAGATGCGGCCGCTAATTCTAGGTATTGATGCTGAACACAACATTCGGCGAGCATGACGCGAGCGCGGCACTCGCGACACACTCAGCGACCTCCGGATTCGTGTTCGTATTGTAGTAGTTCGAACCGACTAGTTCTAAGACACCGTCCTTAAGCCTCATAGAACCAGCTCACGCTTGTCCCTTTGCAGTCAGACTCGCGAGGCAGGTCGAAACAGGTATTGAAGCTACTCACCACGATTAAGGTATGTACAATTCCTGGCAGCGCTATCTGTGGCGTTTCGGGTCAGGTAGCTCAGTTCGTGTAAGCTATCCTACCACTCTAGCATCCTCAGATACGCATCTACTCTAGACATCTTCTTCAAGACGTGTTGCGTGCATTTCGCTCCGGTTTCTTCGGAGGGACATTCTCTACTACATGGCCTCTACACCAGTACTTCGGCGCACTCGGTCTCCTCATATTTCTAAGCAGTGAAAAAGTTGGTATTCTCCTAATCTAGTGGCGTTTTTCAAATTGTTTGTTTGTAACAGACACAGCCTCATTTGGAGTCGCATAGGTTTGGGTATTAAACCCGCTCCTCCCGTCTTCTTTTCGCCTCTCACTAGGCTAGAACTAGAGTAACTAACAAGCGACAATAAGCGACAGTAGCCTGCTCAGCTCTTGCTAGTCGAATAGGACGCCACCCGTCTCTTCTTAGACACACTTCCAGTTGTGAATGGTTATCATGCCGAGTGGTTAAGTAGAAGACTTTCTGATAACTCAAACACTAAGTAGCTAAGCTCTTTCAATAGCTTAGGATGATCTTGTGGGAGGCCTTTTCAACCACTCAAGTCTCACTAAACCATCATGCCACTGATTTTCAACGACTCAAGGTTTCGTTAGATAAAGTCGGGTAGTTAATGGGGGGGGGCCTTAGTGTAATAGTGAAAACGATGAGGAGGATGAATGTGCGCTCCCGCCCTGATACCATGAGCTTCCATCAGAGATTCTTCTAGTCAGACCATATATCCGCATGATCCGCGATGCATCTCTCAGGTTCATACTGTTCCTCATATACAACTGGAGGCATCAGGAACCGTCGTCGATGCACCCGCGAAGGGTCTCGCCTCCGTTCACTTTCCTATTCAGCTTCATTCTGCGTGAGAGGTTAATATCCAAACTCGCACGAACGTTTAGCACTTCAAGGTGGGTTTCAAGATGGGCTGCAAGCGACTAGTACGCGAGAATGTCTGGAGGTTATCCAAGAACGCTTTGCTTAAGCATAGACAGCCTATCGGAATAATACCATGAGTTAATCGACATCATGTATTTATCGCAAGCCTTCCATTTGTTGGTGTTGAGTGGGAGTGGTGTCTTGCAGAGGGAAGAAGTCTGATTTAGCTTGATAGAACCCCTATTGCAAACACTGGCCAAAATATAACAATTCTCTTTTCATAGTTCCGAGAAAGCACCTTCGCCTCTGACAGATTCCGCCTCTCTTATAATCCAGGTTGTAGTAGCTCTTTTCTCGCTAGCAGTTCCGCGAGATTGCAGTCGGGTATTATTGGCTATGCTAACAAGGCTCCATGACAACGTAGCAAATCTGAACACCGGACTAGAGCTGGGTGGTATAGCTATCTACAGCTCTATGTCATATATACTCACAGAGGCGTACTTTCAAAAGCGTATATGTGTATTTTAATAACTCGGATCTTGATGGGGTAACAAGAAGTGCGATGTTCAACCGTCTGTACGCGAGTTATGGCTGAATACAGCGTGATCCGTTCAATTTAAGCGGTGCGGAGGGGGTTCGGATGCAAGCAGCGACAAGGTAGTAATAGAAAAATATGAAGGAAGCCGGAGGGAAAGCGATTGGACCGGTTGAGGAAGCCCTACATGTGGTTATACGTAAGCTTCGACGAATAATCCACGGATCGAGGGTTGTATCAATTTACTTCTTCGCTCTCCGAATTGGCCCTTTGCATTGATCTGGATAGAAGTGAAGGCTTCACGAGGAAGAGTTAAGGGTATTTATTCTAAGGGTATGTAATTAATCCTGACAGCTATACCAAAACCCTTGAGACGCCCACTTGGAAAACGATATAAGGAGTAGTCTACCTACCGATGTCGCTCGGAAAGGGGCCCAGGGTCTCGGTAGGTAAGCTCGAGGATAGCGACGGCAGCACCAATAGAGGGCCGACACTTAAGACCCAGCCAGCGTCGACGCAGTCGCGCCAAACGCTAAGGCTCGATCTCGAGTACGCGCGATGGCGAGAACCGTTCGGCGACAAGGTGCGCGTGCCGCCATGCGACACACCACATGCTTTTCGTCGGTTCAACGACACCTTCATGCGCGCCGTATGGGGGCTGCTGCCACCGCAGCCGAACATCACTCAGACCAGGCACAAATGCGTCTCCTACGACGGGGCCGAGGTCGACCTCGTGAGATTCGCTACCGCGGAGCAAGTAAGGAGCCACTTGACGCCCCAGCCAGCTGTGTTGTACCTCCACGGAGGCGCCATGGTAGCCACGAGCGTTGACATCTTCGCGCCGCGACTAGCTCTACTAGCGGCCGAGTCGGGCGTCCAGATCTTCGCCGTCGAGTACCGTCTTGCACCTGAGCACCCGCATCCTACGCCGGTGGAGGACTGCTACGCAGCCCTGACGTGGC
>JAOXNK010001411.1:0-14622 GCA_028566675.1 Hypoxylon intermedium
TCTTAGCGTTGACCTGAAGCATAATGTTCCCAGTATTTCTACACTTCTAATGCTCCAAGACGTTCAACAGCCCCTGTACAGAATTTCCAAAAGCAGCCTGGTTCAGAAAATTCATGACGGGAATCTCCATACTTTGGAAGCAAGACGATATACTCAAAGACGACGCAAGAGGCCACATCGGCGAATGCAGTGAGCTGGGTACCTAGTTAGATCTCAACTTGATGCGCGCAGATTTCTATGGCTCCATAGCGTGCTGCCACTTGCTTGAATTGGCGGCATGAGTGACACGCGGCCGGCACATTTAGAACGAGAAAAGGGGGTGGTAGGTCCAGTTGACCTAAACCTTCATCACCACCAACCACTTTATAGTTAACAACTTAAGATCTTTTCATATTATATATTAGATTCTCTTCTATTAAATCAAACAATAAGGTAACTAGAATTATCATGCAGTTTAATGTGATTTGATCCATGTGTATAGTCGAATATTCCCTGGTGTATTTGAAATACATTCCATACTTACTTACATCGCAACTGCTAACCTGTATTAATCAAGTCCACTGGTGAGAACGTTCCTGAGGACGCCTACGCAGACATACACCAGTGCCCATATCGACGTGCAGTCAGTCCCCCCTTTGTTCCACAGGATCAGGTTGGCGATGCTGATGCCGTTCCGCGACGCGATCGCCGAGCAACTGTCGCCCTTGTTGACGAAGTCGAACTTGTTGCAATTCGATACCATGCCCGGTTGCGTCGGCGTCGGCGTGGAGACCCCGTTCCCGGTCGTGGTCGTGGTAGTTCTCGTGCTCAGCGTCGTGTTGGTGCCGACGACGCCCACACACAAATGGACCTCGCCCCAGAGAGAGGTGCAGTCCGTTCCGGCGTTGTTCCAGTCGATCAGGTTGGCGATGGTGATGCTGTTACGGGAGGCAATGGCGGAGCAGCTGTCGCCTTTATTAACGAAGTCAAACTTGTTGCAGTTGCTGGCCATGCCTGGCTGTGTAGGAGTTGGAGTTGCGATGCCGTTGCCGGTGGTTGTTGAGGTCGTAGTAGTGGTAGTGCTAGTCCCGATCACGCCGACACAGACGTACACTTTCGCCCAGAGCGACGTACAGTCTGCGCTAGCGTTATTCCATTCTGAGAGCTGGGCCACAGTGATGCCATTGCGGGCAGCTATGGCACTGCAGCTGTCGCCAGTATTGACGAAGTCGAACTTATTGCAGTTGCCGGCCATGCCCGGCTGGCTGGGCGTTGGGGTGGTGATGCCATTGCCGGTCTTTGTGCTGGTCGGCGCACTGCTGGTGGTAGTGGTGGTGGTTACCGGTGGGATGCCAAAGTTCCGCTCCACGCAGTACGACTGGCCGGCGTTGAGAGTGCATCCCGTGCCGATCGACGGGTTCTGGGGTTATTAGTGAAGATACACGACTTATAGTTCGACGTTATACTTACAAAGACGCGTTCAAAGTCGCTGATGCTGATTCCATTGGCACCCGCAATGGCTGTGCATGTGTCGGTGCTCGTCGCGACGATCCACCACGAACAATCCGAGACTGTGTTGGGATCAGCCGTGGTGGGAGGGTCTTGTAGATAGGCCAACCCCAAAACAGCAAATAGGCCTAGCTGTGTAAGAAGACCAGTGGAAACCTTCATGTTTAGATGTAGGGACCCGGCAACGAGAAGATGCTGAGGGATATCGTGCTCAAGTAGTAGGATCTTAGAACTCTTGAATAAACATGCCCAAGCAAGAGTGTTGTCTGTTTATACTCTTGTCGTCAAGAAGTAAACGGCCCTTCTAACAGGGTCTAAGAGAATACCATGGGGGCAGGCCATGTCACAGCATTGGCCCGACACCACGGGGCATCAGAAGCAAGGCTGTAGATGCAGGGCCTATGGCAACCCCGGGATACCACATGATGAGTATTCTGACATCAGCCGAGCTGTGGACTAGGAAATGGCCGAGAAGGTCCTGCTGTACCTTCCCGTCCTTTACGAACTGAACTATTGGACTTGCTAGACGCTTGTTCAGGGTGAACTGAAAGATTCTTAGCCTATATTTGCTTATCATGCTAAGTACGACGGCGTGATACTTAGACCCGGTGGTGTTGGATGTACCGGCTACATGCTGGTTGGCGGTCAAAAGTGCAAGAGCTCGCTGTGTGAGCTTAAGAAAAATATTACTTACCATAACACCAACGATATTGACGTTCCGTTTGGTAAACTCCCCTTATCACGAGGGTGTACTTGGAGACCACTGGCACATTCCTTTTTGTTTTCTGAGTTTGAGCCACCTTAACGCCTACTATTTCTATACAAGATCTCTGGCTGTAACGGAGACCTAGCCTGTAACATAGCCATTGTTAACTTGTGTTTACCTGCTTTCCAAGATGAATGCCCGTCTTAGGGTGTTCGGACTTTTCGTCCTACTGGCTTCCCTCTTGCTCGCCATGCCGGGGAATGCTACTCAGTTTCGTGCAAGTCCCTACAGCAAGGTGAGAGCCAAGCTTCTACCAGTGACGCCGTCAACGAATCTTCAATTCGCTGTTACAGTAGATCGGTTCTCGGTCGTTGATCCGAAGCACTCAACTGTCAACATGACGGACATTCGCCACAACCATGAACGCAAGCTGGCACGGCGAGCCGAGTGTGATCCTACCCCACGCGAGCAGGAGTGCCGTCGCCCTCCACTATTTCCTATGCCGGCGTGTTTCTGGTGCCCTAGGGCCGCTGTCCTGGACGGCGACCCACACAAACTTCTGGCCAGCTTCACCACCGAGGAGTTCAAGAAGCGCACGCGCGCCACGCGCGCCGACCTGGTAGATACGTGCATGTTCTACAGCAAGACGGTTTCTCAGCCGCCTGAAGCTCTCTCCCGCGTGGCCACTCAGCTCGCGTGCCAGTACGGCAAGTACTCGATCTGGAACCTCTGGCCAAATAAGAAGAACGAGCAGAACAACAAAGCCTTGCTGGACTATTATGGCATCTTCGACCCCGACAGTCGACTGTATCCAATCTCACGAATGGGTAATATCCCAAATTCCAATCCGACCAAGAATTACTACATCAATTACTTTGAGAATATGTCCGAGGCCATGGCTCAGATGTGCACAGGAAAGATCTACGTACTTTCACAAACGCCGCAGAACATGGCGCTGTACGGCGAGACACCCAACATCTGGCACAACAAGGAGCTGTCGGCCCTGCGGAACCACCTGCAAGAGCTGAACGGTTACCTGATTGCCATCGACGCTACGCAACTGCCCAGCGTTGTGGCGTGGCGAGTCAACTGGCGGACCCTGAACTCGCAAGGGGCTGTGGCATTTCCCAAGCGTACGGCAGAGGACTGGGAGCCGTATAACATGACTTTAGAACTGGAGTACGGCCCCTGGACTCAAGAGAGAGCTGCATTGTGTGGCGACTCGGGCATCGACGAGGAACCAGATGGATACGACTTTTTCGGCTAATGCCGAGCGCACCTAGAGTGTAAGAATGAAATTCCTGGGAATTACCAATCGTAACACTAGAGTAGCAGCCAGTCAGACGACTAGGACAAGGACCCCTTTCTCTTTGACCGAATATAATAACCCTCTTCAACCTTTGCATGCTTGCTGTAGTAATGTTAAGAAACCCTTATCTCTCGCTTACTTACGTATGTTGGTACCAATAAACTGGCCAATCTTCCTTGGCCAATGGCATTTCTTACATTGATATCTTATGATACCAACGTGACTGAAATAGGCAGCATTTTAAGCCCCCAACATTAGCTACGAAAAGAAAATATAAAAAACCCAGATTTGATGCTCTCGTATTGCTTCCGACCTTCTCACCTTTACTGCCATACACCCTGAAGAATCAATTTTCTGGAAAGATCCAGTAGCTCCTTTGTGACTAACAAGATGTTCCTCTACCGGGGACAAGAGGACGACGAAGATTTTCAGCCCGATGATGCCTACGCCCATCCCAACGTCACCCCGAATCTAATTGAGATACATGAAGAGTTGGAACAGGCGGAAGAACAGTGCTTCGGCTGGGCGACGGCGGAATACGCGCTCGGGCGCATTTCGCTCGAGGAGTATTTTGATCGCCTGATCGATCACATCCGGGAGGGTGGAGCCCGCCACACCTGGGACAAGTCCAACTCCAATATCACTCATGTCCTGCAGGTAGATTTGATCGCTGGAGCGTTCAAATCTAGAATGTTGAAGCGCAGTTTGGGCCGATTATCGCATGCAGGTAAGAGGCCCGCGCATCAGCTGACGGACCAACGACGTCCGCTTGACCCTTTTATGTCGTATAGCGAGCGTATACTGTGTTAATCCTGATGTTGATGGTGTTGTTTTTAGACGGCGAACAGCTCAAGGCCCTATGCCTCCTTTTTTATCACGAGGCAGTAGTTGCCGAGCTGCAACGTCGTGTCGAGCTCGACATTGGAGTGACATTAGCCTCGCTCCCGCCATGGATCGTCGACATCCTGGGCATTATTGCTTACGCACGCCGGCATGTGGACGTTCTCGAGCACTTGGTCGAGTCCTACAGGGCATCTTCAACTAGAGCCAAGTCCACCTTCGACAAGATCGGCATGCTCGTCATATCCGGCCGGCGGGGCCCCAGCACAACCTTTCAGCACTCATCCGACACACCACATAACCGCGAGCTGGAGTGGCGGCTGTGGACGGCCTTGCTGAAGGCCGAACCCGGCGCCTGGCTTCATTACCCTCTGCAGAAGACCACAATTGCCGGAGATATGCCGGCAGGTTTGAGTACCGGTGTGTATTTACTGGCAGAAGGCTGGGCAACTGATCATCAGCTTCGCACCTCCCCGGCGTTTGCTGAATATTTGAACGCGCTGAGCACACGGGGTGTAGTCCTTAGCGCATCTACCATCTCATCCTTCCTGTCCGTCACCAACGGCGATAGCTTCGACTTCACGAAGGGCGGGCCGTTCATACCCGTCGACGTTGCGCTGGCTCGCACCATACTGGACTACTTCCCGCTTGAGAAAGTGCTGTCGGAGAACTACTCTGGCCCCGACTCGGCTATGCTGGCGCTGCCCATTACGCAGTGGCCGACTCGTAACCCGGACAGGCTGGTGGTCATGGAGATGCTCCTGGAGCAAGGACTGGTTGTCGACGGCAAGATGGCAGGTTACGGCTGGGAGGAGTTTGGCCCCTACAAAGAGCAGTTGGAAGACACGTGCCTGATTAAAGCTGCCGAGCGTGGGGACACCAAGATGGTCGACCTACTGCTCAGGTACGGAGCAAAGAGCGATATCGAAGGTGCGCATGGTCACACAGCCGCACGGCGTGCACGAAGAAAAGGACATACGAGAATGGCCAACTATTTGGAGAGACTGGAAAATTGAGAGACTAGGCGGGTTCGACAAGGGTCAGGCGAGATAGTACATATGTACGTAGTGAGGTTTGCTGACTTCCCTGCCGTGAGGCTTGAACTGGACCAGGCAGCCAGGGTAATTTCGAAACAAAACCTTGAAACACTGTACCCCGGTCCACGTGATCTGGACCAGGGTAAGCTAATACCAGAGCAATTTACTACACTACCTTCCTAGGTACCTAAGGTAACTATCGACTCTTCCTCATACATCAATCCCTTAAGAATGACCACACCCACCCCCCCCACACACACACCACATAATACGTACACAAAGGATTGCTTATGTTTTGATGCATCCTACTCTGCAGTTTCGGGAAATGGAAACTTAGCATAGGGCCCCGGATAGCTCAACTCGGGAAACCGGGATGAAAGCTTGGGGTCCCGACGCAGTAGTCGTAGCCTCGCACAATGCCCGAGCCTGACGGCGAGAATTTCCATCAGTAAATCTTGGCGAGGCATCACTCGGGTCTAACTCAATGGCACTCACAGTCGCTGCTTAGAGATGGGTTCCAAGCGACAAACCGGGCGTGGTCCAGCTTGTACTTGGTCTCAAAGATGCCGCACGGGTTATCGGCCGCTGTGCCACGCAAATAGAGAGATTAGAAATGCATCAGGAGAGCAACGAGGTGCGGGCGGCAGGGTCTGGTAACGGTAACGTACGATTGGTGTTATTGGCCATGGACCAGTACGAGCACGTCGAAATCTCACCTGCAGGTCTATAATGCTCGACCGAGGCGCAATACGTTGTTCCTGCATGCGTCCACGTCAGTTGAACCTCCCGCAGCTTGGTCCTGCAAATGCAAAGAAGAACTTGAACTTACCCTGCTGGAAGCTCGAGCAGTTGGTCCCAACCGAGGGGTTCCATGCAGCAAACGCCGTCTTGGTGACGTTGTGGCGCTGTACATACATGCCGCACGTCCAGCCGGGCTCTGCCAGCGCGGGAAAGACGCAGGACGTCGTTGTGTCAGTCGGGAGCGAGGCCGTTGGTACGACGCAGTACTTGTAAGCAAAGGAAAGCTCACACGGGTCACTGAAGCCGCCCGTCGTGTTGATACCCGGGTTCCACAAGAGTAGGTCAGCTACCTTGATGTCGTATGCGGCGGCCACGTCGGCACATGTGTCTTCATCCGGGTCAGTAAATCACAAGGCGGGGCAATATCGCTTGGGTGACTCTCACAGCTATATGTGCCATTGCTCACGTCAAGCAGCACGGGCGGTGACATGTACACGTCGCAATCCAGCCTCGAGCCGTTGGCGAACGGAGTCACGTAGCCCTCGTTGGGTAGAAGGGTCGGGATGGGCGTGGCGCTGGGGAATGCGCTAAATGCCGTGCCCGAATTGGTGATGACGAACGTCCACGGCGTCGTGGTCGAGGTTGGCTGGTGCTCGGTCGGGTTCGGGTCCACCCAGTCACCACCTGGGTTCGACATGCACAGCGTCATGCCCTTGGACGCTAGCTTGCCGATGTTGCCGCACAGGGGGCCAACCTCTGGGTTCCAGGACACGAGCTGCGGCTTGGTCAAACCTTGCCTCGATGCGATCTTGTCGCAGGTGTCGCCTTCTTGTAGTTCGTACGGCGTGCAATACATACTCGTGGGGATGCAGACGTTGCCGCTCGTAGGGAAATTGGCGCAATAAGCTGGCAGCCCATTTGCCTGGAGCATGGCAGCCGAGCTAATGCCGTTTTTCGATGAGATGCTTTGGCACGTGTCCCCGGTTTGGATGGCGTACTGCGATCCCTCGCAGCTGGCTGGCATGGACATCGTTGCCCTGATATTGAGTCAGTTACATCGGCATATAAAAACAGGGGAAAGATAAAATAACCGACGGTAAGGACCAGGTCGTCGAGGTTGCGGTAGTGGCGACTGCAATGGTGGTCTTGCATTGGCTCGTCACTTCGGCCAGGGCAGTAGAGTAAGCTCCTGCAGATGAGATGGGCATCGCCAACACTGTGGCAAGGCTCGAGATGAAACAATCATTGCATACCAGCGATGTGTACTGCGTAGCTACTGAGCTGATCGGTATTTGGTTGGAGGGGTTGACTCCTAATATGTCACGAATGACGGCGTTACAGCGCTGTCCAGCCCTATGACGAGGTCAGCAATACATCTATAGACGCATTCAAGTCTGAGATAATATCACTGACGAGTTCTTCAAGCACGTAGTCTGGTATCTCTCATAAGTCGACTCCGCTCCAAACGCTGCCAGATAGAAATATCCGTCCCCGCCGTCATAACGAGTAGTTCCGCATGCTTGGTTAATACGACGGATATAAGTCGTCAAAGCAGTGGCGCAAGACGAGGTGCAGACAGTGCTCAACGTCACGTCGTCCTCGTATCGGCCAAAGCCAACCTGAAGAAGGAGAGGATCGCAAGCGACCGACTGTTGCAGGACGGAGATGCACGTCGTCGATAGACCCGTAGTGTTCACGTTGGATAGGTTGATTTGGGCGGTAACAAGTCCATAAAAGATGGCACCGATCTTCAAAGATAATGGCCATGAAGGATACAATATCATTGTGGCTATTTGGCGGAGATATCCTCGCATGCGTAGTCAAGCGATATATCAGAGCGCAAGAATGCCGGACTGCTCGTCAAAGAACCACGACGATGCTATTCAAGATCCGGTCGTTTTGTGTATTGACCGACGGCCAAACACTGAGCTGTGATGGAACGGCGAAACTGGGAAGCAACTGAATAGACACCGAGGAGTACATCTCCACTAACAAGACCATTCTGTCTTTTGAAACTGCTGTAACGTTAGTTCATATGCCGTGATGACTATTGACATCCACCGTCTTACCTGCTGGGCCACATGCTGACCACCGAACTTTGTTAGTTATAATCATCCCTCGTAAAGGCCCTCGTAAAGCTATGCCATTCAAATCTCGGGTCCAGACCGACAAATTTTCAATATCGCCAATAGGATGCTAAAATCTGACAAGATTGATTTGCTGTTGGTCATGTTTGATGGCCAAAGTGAAGATGGCCGCTTCATAGACTCCAACTGCGTCTAATGTGAGAGGTACTGGGTACTCTATACATGCCAGCCGACAGGTATCTGACATTTATCACAATAACCACATCGACTCGCTAATTTCATGGGCTAGTTAGCATTGGCAGGTATCAAGAATAAGACATGTGGTCTCGTCGTCGAAAGTTGACATAGCCATCTAATTGGGATCTTTCGACGCCGTTGGACTTGCGATTTGCAGTCATTATTTAGTTTCCTTCTTTTCCTGTTATTCCTGTCCTACGTACGTCTATCTACAGGGCACACAGTTTTGTCTGCATTCAGAACACAAGCTGTCGACGGCTGTAGACGTGCATGAGGTGCACGACGAGGAAACCGGTGCCATGTACATGACGTATGATCATGACCAATGGGTGTCATTCGATACTCCAGAGACTTTAAAGGCCAAGGTCGACTATGCCAACTCCATCGGGTACGTGATTCCCCTACCCGCCGCGTGAAGGTCTCCTGTGCGATGCATTTCATAAAAAGTCACCTCAATCACCAAGAACTGACAACTGTGCGTGTACAGTCTCCGGGGCATTTTCATCTGGGCCATCGATCAGGACACCACCGATAATGACCTCCTGAGAGGTATCATGGGCGATAAGGGTTTGAACTATTTTGGAGTTGGCATTGGAGACGATTCACAATACACATCTTACCAACCGGGTGGCTGTGAATGGACAGGTAAGCCAAAATTCCCGAACAACACGTCCACATCTAGGTAGTCAACTATAATCTTCTGACTGAATTTCTCTAGACTGCGGTACAACAACTTGTGGCCTTGGAAAAAACCTCCTGGAAACTGTCCGCTGCCCCGATGGAGATGGTCAGATCCGGAGAGCGCTGTGCTGCGCAATTGACGGGACCCCAGACCCAGATTACTGCACCTGGCGCGGCTATATTGAAGTTTTTGATCTACTCGGCTTCCAGCTCGATCTCTTTTGTGAGACAGGCAACTACTGCAAGAGCAACGAGGTCCAGGTCACGACCAGCAACTACTATAAGAACGACATGGGACATGACGAGTCTTGTCTTGGCGTTGGCGAGGCCAGCTACTGCTGCGAAACCACCCAGACGGGGTCCAACGTGTGCGAGTGGTCGGACTTCGGGATCTGCGCCAGCCCCATTAACTGGAATGGTGACTCGTCGGAGTGGGATCACCTATGCCGTCAGGGCACCCAGGCCATCACGTTTGCTCAGGAGAACTGCAACCAGGGCCTTATGATGCCGTTCTGCTGCGACATAAACAGCCACGTGAAGAGGGAAGGGTCGTGCGTATGGCAGTTTATCCACGATCCAAAAAGCTGCGACTCATCCGGCAAAAACTGCAAAACTTGCTGGGCGGATGGCCAGTGTGATTCGGACGTCAGCACCGATTTCGGTGTGCACTATATTGACCCTATCTATGCTGAGATCCCCTTAGGCGATGAGTGGAAGAGCTGCCGTGACCTTCAGGGCCGCCTGCCGGCGAGGCTGTGTTGCAGCCCGGATGATCTCCGCGTCGACGTCAAGCTGTTGCCAGTGCCGGTCGAAAACATTTTCTTCAAGGAAGACCTCGACACGCTTCCCGTGGGGAGCACGACCAACTTTGGTATCCAGATCGACAGGACTATCACGCAGCCCAAGGACCAGGACCACATTGATCCCAACGCCAACGGTTTCGCCTGGCACATTATGGACGGCCCGATAGACGAGCTGAGCAACCTAGACAAGCGCGACGGCGCTCACTGGGAAGTGTTTGACTGCGATACGGAGAACCATGAGGGTCGGCAGATGGCCAAAATCGTGTGCACCGACCACTCCGAGAACAGCAACTGCCACGAGCTCTGGTTGGGCGGTATCGAGACCAAGGTCCTTAAGATGCCTAACGGTTGTGGGCCCGGGAAGTACGCCATGGGCGTGTCTCTGGAGGCGATTGAGAACGAGTCGCCCCCATCCTACATCAACATCCGGAGCCTCAGCCCACGGTCCAAACCCACCGTCTACGAGCTCACCTTCGACTTTGACTTCTCTCCGCTGCAGAAGCGTGATAGCAACGTGCTGCTGCGCATCGACTACAGCGACAACCCGGGCTACTGGAGCGAGATCGTCGCCTCTCCCGCGGGGCAACAGAAGCGTCATATGCACGCCGAGGTCAAGCGCGAACACGCCGGCGACTGGCACAGCTACCTGGACCGGCGGTTTGCGCACGAAAGGCGAGAGACGCCTGAGGAGGACCTACACGTCCTGCACGAGCGGTGGATTTCCATCGTGCTAGACGACTGGTACAACCGCATGCGCGACGTTGATTACGATGTCAATGTGCTGCGACACAAGGTCCAGGACACCTTCGTCTTCACGATGTTCGACGAGACTAACGTGTGCGAGATTTCCCCAGGTGTTACGCAGACGCTCCACGCCAAGCTCGAGGCTCTCCTAACTGTGGTCATCGAGACGACGGCGCAGCTCACGCTCATAGGCAGAATGGGCGATCTTACGTCCTTCAAGCAGTCTCATTTAACCTTCCGCAATAAGGGCCTCATCGTGGGAACCTTCGACTTCGAGGCGTATGGTGAGCTGAAGTTTGGAACGCTGCAGAAGGAGATTCTAGGTGAGCCTCTGCTGATCTATTGCTGCAATTGCTTAATACCCAGGTACCTAGGTAGCTAATTACTGACCTCTTTCCAGGACTTGCACCACTTGGCGCCAGCGTCTATATTCCCGGCATCGTCACCATCGGGCCACAGTTCAAGGTCCTGGCCGGGCTGGATGGGACAGTGAACGTGCACGCGTAAGTTGAGGCAAGGTTTGCCTAGTAGCGACTTAGTGAAAGCAACATGTCTAGCATGATGTAGCTAACCAGATGCCATAGAAACGCCCAGTTCACCGTCGACCTTGGCAGCTGGGACATCATGCAACAGCTCCCGCTTCGTGACGGTGTCCCGTACAACTTCGACCAGGACCAAAAAGACTCGGTCGGCTGGGATGGGGCACTCCACGCGATTGCAAACTCGTCACTTGGGAATACCGAGTTCCAATGGGACGTCAGTGCCGAGGGGTCAGTACGACTGAGTGTGTAAGTACTCAAAGAGGGGCCATGGAAACTCTTCCAGTATTCATTGCAGAGACTGATCATCTTGTTTCACTATAGGACGCCTCAGATCACTTTCGGCATCGTCTTCGATCCCAAACTGGGAGATATACCCAATGCAGCAGTACGTCTAAAGCATTATTAACTCCAGTCTTTCAAATCCTCGACCCCGTTTCCAGTCCACTGGGGCTCCACGGCATGCGGAACACTAACATATATCTGCATCTAGGTTGACTTCGGCGTTGACACCTATGGAGTGCTCTTTGGAAAAGCCGGGATCGGTTCTGGCAGTGACCCGACGTACTGTTACGGCTTGGATGTGGGCTACGACGTCTTTGCTAGGGTAGAAGCACCGTAAGTCTTATCCATTTGTTACCCACTTACCTAGGGCCAAAGGAGAGAAAGGGGCGCTAATTCATATCCAACCCAAGGGCATTATTTGGGGTAGACGTTAGCAACCGATGGTCCATTCCGGGTTTGCAAAACCGGGTACGTGTGTTGAATAATGCTAGAGGCTTTCCCGAAACAAAATCTATAGCGACATGGACGTGTGTACATTAGCTAACGCTATGTTAGATACCAGTTATTAGCTCCGACGATGATTGCCACGTAGGGACGGCGAAACGGTCGGTCGAGTTTGAGAGCGATATAGGTAATTCGGGATTAACGCACACGAAAGAGCGGCATCCCAACATGGATGACATACTGGAACTGCATCATGCTAAAGTAGCCGTAAATAGCTCCTTAAACGAGAAAAAAGAAGGCTAATATGTTGTAAATAAATGTATTAATATATGGATATTTACTACACCACTTTGAACTAGATGGGCTCAATTTCGAACTTCAAACTACTAAAGGTGTCCATATCATCGATCGATATCCGGCACAACTATTGAGTTCATGGGATAGCCAGCCAAATACCCCTCGTCGGTCGGTTTAGGCTCTGAATAGCTTCTTCCTACCTGCTGTCTTGACAATGCTCGGTTCAGTGACTTTCTTTTGAAAATAAAAGGAAATAATCCTTACGATTAGGTATCTAAATCCTGACGTGGCGTACTGAATACTATCAAATTCACATTTCTCTTTTCCTACTTCCACTTGAAATCAGTAGGTATTTCTTGATATTTCATGGCGAAGACTTCTGAACATTTACCCCTTAACCCTTGTCGTATATAATTACAATCGTGCTTCAAGAACGTAACGTATATTATCCAGGCATTTGCACTGTAGCCATTATAATGAATATTGGTCAAAACTTAACTTAAATGAAATACATTTCCAGTTGTCACGTCGCGTCTTGACGCGTCCATTAACACACGAAGTCCGGGGCAACCACGTTATAGTACATAATTCACCCAGTCAAAAAGTTTCTTCCAAACACGCACAATATTATTTTACCTACTACCTCCAACGTTTTCCTTTCTACCTTTTCTTCTACCTGTTCACCTTCTACCACGTACCTTCTACCACGCACCTTGAACGACACACAGTTAATTCACATCGTCCAACAATTAACATCCACAACATCAATACCCAGTCAATACAACTCCTCACCTGCGATCTAATTGTCTACTTTGCTTTCAATTCAACTCTGTGCCTGGTCTCGCCGCGCAGCAGGATCATCCTGAAAGTATCTACCCCGATGATGTAACTGCTACCCGCGCCTCAGACCATCCCGTCCATCTGAGCGCCAACAACGGTTTACCGTGGGGAGCTATCGCCCTCGGCATTATTTGCAAATCTCCAACGTTCGCGTCTTAACAGCATATCTCACCGGCGAGACATAGTGCGTGGACGGAAGAGAGACTTCGACAGGACTTCTCTAAAGGTTCCTCTCCTCTTTCATCATTAGTTTATAACGACTTTTGACACCATTACAAATATTGGGTTTTCACGTCTCACCGTACTCACCGACGGCTAGCTTTCCTGTCACCACCTATTACGTCGTCATCACTATCCCATCACCTTTCAACCAACGCCAATTCCGATACACATCCACGCCTCCAGTTAGCGTTCGATCATCACACAAACTCTAGAGAAAAGTCTACCGAGACGATCTACCTTCTACCGCAACACCAGTCAAGTTTTGGCAAATCTGTATCAGATTACCTTATTTCAATTTTATCAACCGATAAACAAATCTCAAGGTAAGTTCCCCATTGCCTCTTCAGCTTCTTGCAATTACTGCGTACTGACATGGCTTGCGCAGTCACCCAACATGGGTTTCTTTCATCCTTCTACCATGTCCTTAGGAGGACAAGCCCCAAAGATGCAGGGTCTAATGGCATCCAACTACCGCGGCGATAAATCGCTGCGTGACAACTCCGGCGACCACGTGCCTGACAATAAGAATACCAATCTCTGGATCAGGAATCTACCTGCGGGTATAACCCACCGCACATTCCTAGGACAGCTTGAAAGCATCGGCAAAGTTCGATCGTTGACTATCAATCCCGCCGACGAATATCACGGGACTGCGGCTGGTTCCCTCAGCTTCTTCCGCCGCCAGGCAGCTGAACGGTTTTTTGAGAACTGCAACAATGGAAAAGTACAGATCGAAGGGATCACAATAAAAGCCGGCTGGAACCGGAACAAGGTTGCGGACGCTGGCGCGGATGGTTATTACAGTCGCGTGCTACTCATTGCTGGGCATCCAATACTGGTGAACAGAGAGTATCTCGACATCTTTATATCATCAAAGATCGCATGCAACATCGATACCGTTATAGATCATGGTATTTGCGTTAGTGACGGAATGACAGTCGGCCGACTTGAATACCGATTCGGCTCTTGGCGTGGCCAGGCAGTTCTGGCAAAAAAGGCGCTGAGAGACGAGCACGAGGGTGTCCTCCTCGTCCAGTACGGGGAGGACCCTTGTGCCTAACTGCGCAAGTTCGGAATCAGACTCACGGAGGTAGCCGTCCTATATGAAGTACCCAAACATCGTTCAAAGAATCAACTGAGACAGCAACAATATCACCTACTCTGACCGCAGTCGCTCTAGAAGCACTTCGCTGACTGATAACTTTCATTCTTAATGCTTATCCCTGATGCTCGTCAAACCTACTAAATAGAATACTTATTTCAAGTGACTGAGTAAAGATCAACCACGTCGAGGAGCTGCATGAGACTGGGACATCAGGACT
>JAOXNK010001428.1:0-14537 GCA_028566675.1 Hypoxylon intermedium
TCAATAATATCAAGTTAATCCCGATATTTGGAATTTTGAAATTCTTGTGCTTCAAATATACTGACAGCAGAGCAGAATGTCGGCCCGGGCATTCACATATAATTGTCTACAGTAGCCGGAGGCTACCTAGTAAAAGGGTAAGCCGAATCTTCCAAACAATATAGCTGTGCCCCCCTACGGTTACAATCTAGCTAGCCCAACATGCGCTTTACCAAATTAGCAACACTTAAATGTTGGCCCTTTATCATGGTCGTTGAAGTAAGGGGCATGCCATTGCTTTTGAGAAGACTTGTGGCTAAACAAATACAATCAACCGCATTAGTATCGGCCCAAGATGCCCGATCGTCAATAAACGTCTTCATAACTCAGGCTGATTATCGCGAAAGAGTGTTTATAGGGCTTACTGCTTACTCACTGGATCTGCAGCTCATATACTACAGAGGCCCTAAATATCTCGTATTCTTTCCTACCTACAGCATACGAGTCTAGGCCATATCACCAACAGTTCGTTTTACGCGGGGCATTATATGTAATCCAGGTCCTTGATGTGCATTGTTGGTGTCTAGCATAGCACGGGCACCAACTGTGCAGCAACGAAATCAGCCGACGATGCATTTAGATGACGATTTTCGCGATATGATATGGCGGAAGTGTCATCACGAAAGATTTCCATGCGGAGGGTCGCCTACAATACTCCACACGCCCGTGTTATTGTGGCCGTCGAGAAGCCGCGCCAGGCTGCTCAGGACTTGGAAGGTAGATTTCTGCTACTCGAACTACCATATTAGATAGATGTCGAGATGGTTGGGCTCACGATATGTCTGTCTACATAGAACGATGACGAACACTGCTTGTTCTCGTACCTACCCACTTAACTCGATGGTCCAACTGGGAACTCATTTTATGATGCTGCCTCATCATGAGAAGTATACGACTCCTTGACAAATACTGTGAAGTTCAGAACCTCACTATCTCATAGCTTCTCGTCGCTTGGACGGCCCCTCATCTCGACCATACTGACTCGGCACCTTTCGTCTACAAGACACAGCGCGCTGACTCGTCTATTGGATCGATAGCAGCCACCAGCCTGACAACTTTCAATCCCCAACTCCAATAATGCTGGCACTTAAATGAGTAGCTATCCGGTGTAAACAGAGCTATCATTGTTGCTCTGGAGCCCTCGTAGTAATGCCGTGCAATGAGCCGCAGTGCGATGTTTCGACCAGGCCCACCCAAGAACCCCCTGAAGGAATTCCATAATGCTCTCTCCAGCAGCTAAGGAGAAACCCGACCCACGCTCATCCCACTCTCCCAAGGGGCAGAGATCTCATCGTGGCTCGTTCGGGTCTCAAAATTAGCTTGGCGATTTGCCTCGAGGGACTGCTTATCCCGTACCTAATCTAGTCTTCGTGCGGTGTGGTTAGCACTGTGTGTATTCCATGAAGACAAGAAACATGCTGTAGGATATCAGAAATATATGTGTCTCCATAAGTAGCCCCCCTACCTTAGCGGCGCTCAAGTCACAGACCACAGGCCTAGTACCAGCTCGCAAACTCAACCGCGTGTCATATGTAGCTTGCGAATGACTCCATAATGCGCCACAAGAGTATCGCGCTAAGCTCTACTAACTTCCCCACTCCAAAGATACATTCAAAGCTCCCAGAGAATCGAGGAGCTGCGGGAGCCTTGGAAACACCGCAGGATCTCGTAGGTAGTATGGGTTTCTGCGCCAGGCGGGTAGTTGAAACTGCTCTTGGCCATCATTAACTGAAACACGCTGGGCCTTTCTAATATATGGATAACCTCGTCGTAATGAGATTATATCATTTGTTTGGCGTTGTCCGTCTACCTCTTCATCGTTGTTCAGAAGAGGTGCATCAATGAGCCCTCGAACAAGAAGGACTAAACTGCGAAGCCTAATCCGTATCTGCATCAGGTTTGAAAGAGAAGAAAGTGAGAAATAAATCAAAATATTATTCTCTCCATGCGTGAGGTTCCAATGCCAATTGCATAAGCCAAATCCATCTATTCAAAAACCATGCCCCCTTACCCTTGGTAAAACACGCCACGATTGCCACTTATTCGAGTCCCATCGCGTACATCTATCCGATCCCGAGATAATATCTACTTGCCTGCACTAAAATAGGCAACAGCAATCACATAGCGTAGAGAGGCGATCCAAGTTGGTTGATAGGGAAGCTCTCCTCCAAGGTCTGGCACCTATAGGTGCTTGGCCTCGATCTATCCCCTACATGTAGTTGTGGATAGATCTCTTCATTCCCAAGTCTTAATTCTAGACATCACCACTGGTGTACCTCATCTGAGGGATGGATACATTTATCTGCTGGCTCTAGGCTGAAGAACTTACAAAGAGAAACCTTTAACCCCATTTCCTAGACTCAGAGACGTTCACCAAGTGCACACAACCCCTTCTTGAAGGCCCTCTTTGAATACACTAGCTCTAGGTTAACTGTTGTTGAAAGGGCTACATACAAGTAGATGGGAATTGCAGACAATAAGCCTTAACTTCCAAATGTACCTAGGTAGTGAGTGCTACGACAGTCACAGCGCAAATAAAACAAGTCAAGATTTCAGAAGACAGCCAGGAATGCATGAATTTTCATTAACCATCCCCTCCACCAGGGAAGATGAACCAGCTCTCTATCCCCGAACCGTCGCCGCAGCCCCGGACCCTATGTTTTGGAATGCAGGAACAGACGTAATTTTCATGCTCATGATGCAACGAGAAGGGGGAGAGAGGAGGATAGGGGGAAAACCCGAACTACCAAGACCACTGAGGTCCTACCGTGACCTTAAACGCCAACCGCGAAAGAAAACCGGAAATCGTGGATATGAAAGGGCGGGAAGGACTCAAGCCATGACACAACTGCCATTCTCTTGTCCATTCCGACATAGGTCTTCGGTCTATAGGTATCACGGTTTGAAATCTCTTTCTTCACAAGTGAACCAGCGTTCCGCCTTCCCTGTGCCAACGCGACTTGCGAGTCGCTCTTTCTACCGCCCGTGTGGGAATCTCATGAATGAAACGGGAAATACCAGTTCTGCAGCACCACTGCAGAACTGAATGCAAAAGCCTATGAACCCCTTCCGTTAAACGCCGGCATGCTATGCTCCGTAACACATCACACGTGACTAGAGTGATATAATGCAATAATGGGCTGATGATATATCAAAAGCCATGATGACCCAAAGGGGGTATATGATAAGGTCATCGTAGGGAGCCGCTCTAGGAGCGGAAAATGTAGAGACTGCCCTGATCAGCCTATAGTACCACTGGGGATTGCTTGCGCACTGGAGGTGCGAGTAGCAGGGCTTGGTCGTATCGTCGAGGCAGGACTGAAGTCACCAGCGACAAATGCAGTTCGGGATGATTCCCAGCTCTCCTCGTTAAGGACGCTCAGATAACCACTACCAACCTTGTCTCGTAGTGCTTCGATTTTCTGCCGGTAGATTTCGCCACTGACATTCCAATCTTGAGCTTCTTTCCACAAATCTGGCGCCTCCTGACTCAAGAACGATTCAGGAGGCTGCAAAATAGCACCGGTATTAATGCGTGGCACCTCCGGTGGGCCCATGGTACCAGATGGTTTTGTTTCAGAAAGCACCTTCGTAGGTAAAGCTTGTGTTTCGGGAGATTGAGAAACACGGTAATTGCTTTCCGGTTCAGTTGTCGTCGGAGATGGATCAGGAATGATCTCATCGACAACAGTAGGCTGTTGTGGAGCGTCGCCAATACGGTCATTCGTAGCAAGATCAACAATCCTGCGTTTCGGCGTACGCCGACGTCTGGTGGAACTCGTATTAATCTCGCTAGCCACTGCCTTGGGAGTAGGACGAGAGGGTCGTTCTTTACGCAACACAGCAGGCTCCCTCGGTGTTTCGTAGATGATGGCTGGCTTGCTCACATCCACAGCAGGTATTTCTGGGACAGGAGGCTTCACCACAGGAACTGCGGCAGGTATGGCGACGCGGTCCACAATGTACCTTTTTTCAGACATGGTAGGACCTGACCCATCGATGACTATATCTTCTGTGTATCCTGGTGTGTTGCGGAAAAGGTTGAAAATTGTGACCCGGTAATCTCGATGAGTCCGCGTGAATGGATTGCCCTCGACGTAAATCTCGCGAAGATCGGGAATTCCTGTGAGACGTGCCAGCTCCATCGGATCAGTCAAACGGTTGTCCCTGAGATCTAGTCTTTCCAGGGGATAAAGCTTCTCGATGCCGGCGATCGACTGGAGACGGTTGGCACGAAGGTTCAGAGCGCTGATAGCCGGGAGGGGGTTGCGAAGCAAGGAATGGAGGGAATCAATCATGCAGTGTGACAAATTGAGAGCACGGAGCGCGGTGAGGGTTGCCAAACTATCGGGGATTTGGGTAAAGAGGTTGGTTGAGAGGTCCAAGGAGCCCAAGGTGTTAGCCAGAGGAGCAAGACTGGCTGCTGGAATTGCCGTCAAGGAATTATCTGCCAAGCTCAAATGCTTCAAGAATCGCCACTTGGAGACGGGGAGGATACCCATAGCTAAGAGATTGGAAGCACTATTTCTTGGATTATGCCACGAGTCGGATAAGCTCGAATGCGAACTGCCGGAGCCGGACCGCCTAACTTTATGTGATCCTCTTGGATTCGTCGTGTGGTGGCGAGATGTGGAGGGTCGATTGGGGGAGTGACTCCTTGGCCGCGAATAGTTGCTACCTCTTGGCTGTTCGGTTTCAATCCGAGAAACGGATGGGCGCCGGTAATCCTGAGCTGATGTGCTTTCCGTCGATTCGGTGCTTACCGACCCTACATGTATATCCGCCACCGAGTATCGGCGCTCTGGGTATTCTGGCATGGCACTAGACTTATGCGAATCCGAGTATGATACCGTAGGGCTTCGCCTTGGATTCGAAGTGTGTGCGGGCGCACTAGTGGGGGATGATTGCGCCTTCGAGGATCGACGTCGCCTTTTGTCCATGTCGTCCAACACAATGTCGATGAGGATATCGGCTGGGTCATCAATGCTAGCACGCTTCAGAGTGAGAGACCGAATTTGGTCTGCCACACGATCCCACCCGAAGAACTGCCTGAAGTCGATTCCGTTGATCTCCAACGACTGTAGGTTCTTGAAAACGTATAGGGGAACAGCCGAGTCGAAGGGAAACTCTTCGTACCCTTTAATCAACTTCGTACGCCAGTCTGGCGCCAACCGAAGACATGGTATCTTGGTGAATGCGGAATAGAGATACTTCATATCAGCCTGCAGAGCGGCTTTCTGTCTTTCCATTCGAGCAGCAGAGATGCTCGATCCAATCCCCATACTATTCCATAAAGCAGACATCCCCGTCATCACGCTTCGAATGCTCGACACGGAACGTATCGATGCCACATCGGAACCACGGCTCTTGGTACGTTGGGATGAGCTCAAGAATGACACATAGTTGGCCGCAGCTGAGGTGTCGTGTAGGTTTTCCAAGCGCACTTTCATAGGCCCAACATGTATTCCTAATTCTTCGAAGCGAGACAGCAAGTAGAAGAGATGGTGCGGCGTAAGACTCAACCTCGCGGATTTAGTACTGTTAGATGTCAAGTTCAGCGAGCTCAGTGACAACGCTGCCGCAAGGGGGCTCGATAATGAGGAGGAGGTTGCTGGGCGTTCAGGTATCGTCGGCGACTTCGGGACCTGAATGGAGGAAACACTCTGACTAGGGCCATGTCGGGGCCCAGACTGCCTTCGAAACGGCAAGGCGTTTGCTAGCGCCTTCTCGTTCGTCCGCACGTAAACGGCGAGGCGCTTTCGGACGTTAGTTTGAATTCAATACGAGCACCAGACAGCTCATAACCATACCTTGACGTACTGCTCCCCGTCTTCTGAATCCATCTTTCTCTATCGCCGAGGAGACATGGAGGGTAGGTTGAGAAAGGATTCGCGATACGACTCGGTTGTATGTAACTCGGGAGACTACCGGAAGTATTCGAAGATTCGAGGTCGCCGGATTCTTTTATTCGAAAGAGGCTTCCGCGCGGCGCCTGTCTAGTCAAATAAATGACCTGTCTGGACTATAGAGAACAGTGTTAGTGCCGGTAGTTGAAATTTGGACTCAATGTGCAGGTCTTGATACTGTCTACAATGTCTGCAGAACGAGCTACTGGCTATGCATGAAACAACGGGCAACGGGGAAACAGCATTGCCCATGACTCGCAGGTGATCAGGGTTGTTGACTCGTATATCGGTATTATACGCCCACGTGTAGACCAGTAAGAGGCAGCAAGGCCACTGTTGTAGGGCAAGCAATTGCGCATTCGCTCACGGAGACATCAACACAACATGGCATGGACGGGTCGACCTCAGAGGAGAAGGCGACAAGGCAGCTCAGTCAAGACAAATGCGTCACAGCCCACGTAAACACGAAGCAGCATAGCATAGACAAGCCACGATCGGGAGAATCGGGTTTGGGGCGAGGAATAGAAGGGGACTCGATTGCAGGTGTCATGTACGTACCTCGTGTGTATTCGGAATGTTTCCGTTTCCCCTCGAGACGAAGGATGAAGCCGTCTCTGGAATGTGCTGCTGCAGAGCAACACTATTAGTTAGCGGAAGAGGGAGAAGATCCGAGCCAGGCGGCAAGGGAGACTGTAGCAAAGGATCAAGAGCGACAGCGGCAGCGGCAGCGACAGTGAGCTATGTCCAACTCCCGACTTTCGGCACTACACCCACGATGAAGAGGGTGGTTGAAGAAAGTGCTAATAGCAGGATGGGAGGGTGCGCGGCGGTTGGGGAGGTGTCAAGAGTTATACCAAATAATAAAATTGGACGGTGGTCAATGGGGGTCGGCCGCCTGCCCACATGCAAGATGCCAAGCCCATGCGTGCCCCATATAAAATTGGTGTGGTGGGTAGCGACTGCTAGGGTGCTCTCGGTCAAGTGTGGGTATCGGTGTCCACCTGAACAAGCGAATTGGGGCAAAATTGCGTGCTGGGTACTGGTACAGTCTTGGTGCTGCAGCTTCATATTGCAGCGCTGTTTCTAGCTTTTCGCAGTGACAGAGTGAGTGCTACAGCGGCTCTTCTACCCCGCCATGCCTCTATCGTCCTCTCTAGTCGTTTACAAACATTTGAGGGCCATGTTCCGCAACTTCTCACGTCGGCGCGGCTCAGACAAATTTGGCGCCAAAGCGTCAGATGGGCATAGGCTCATTAGCTGCACCCAGGCTGCCAGGCCCGTTTGACCAGTCGATAGGTCACACTTACTCCTGATCAGCCCATCTGCCATGGCCAATTGTGGCATTGATCTCGTCTTGCCGATTTGACAGCTGCATTGCATGCTCTTCTACGCACAGCGCTTTCTGCATCGAAAATGATAGGCAGGCGAAGCTGAGGCCTACGAAGCAAAGTCCATGTACATCGCAGACCTACATGTCCAATGCTACTATTTGATGCGTCTGGTCTGGCGCAGACGAGGCAGTCTAACCGTCTAGGGAATGTCCGTCCACGATCGTCCAATCCAGGGTATCTGATCAACCGCTACGGACAATCATGCATTGGGCGTTGGGCATTGGCTTATTTTGTTTAATCCGTCATTTCAGGGAGTCCTCATGGGAGGAATCCTACTCTCAACCCGAGCAAATAACACTGCCCATTGCCCACTGCCCATGCCTCTTGCTGCTGGACATAAAACCACACATGGCGATTGAATGAGAGTTGTCGAAACTTGCAGGACTGGACTTGTTGATGCCCAGCAACCGAAGCCAAAGCGTATCGACGAACCAGGGTGGCCCCATGCAAAGAACATGCTCGAGACTTCGCCTGGGTAGGGTGCGGATGTTAATTTCAAGGTGTCCTAATAACCCATGTCGATATCAGTGAGAACTTCAACTTTAGCATCTTCACCCCGGTAGCGTAGCGAATACCTACCTACGCATGGCCTTTCAACGCCATTAATTTCAATTTTCGACGTATCAGATCTTTATATCAATCATCGTGGCTTTCCTCAAAGATGTCTCGCAATACGCTGCGAAGCATTCGATCTATCTTTTAGCGTCTGAGCTAGGCAGCTTATCAAGTTCGCGCCAACGTTGGAAATAAATATGAGACCGAAGCTGTCCTGCCCGCCCTCTGTACAAAATCATTTTGGATACCGGGGTTCCAGCTAATTCCTACTTTGCATATGTTGCGTATCATGGCTGGAAATATCACATATCTTGGGTACCTAATCCTGTAGGTATCATGATAGGTATTATGCAGCAGGATCATTTTTCATCTTCTCTCCGTTTCTCAGCTTTGAGGCTGCGCCCCTTTTATTTACTCGCTCTTTGTTTACTTGCTGTTTGTTTGTTTAGTGTTTTCCGTGCGCCGGGCATTATCATGTTTATTGTCAGGGCTATCCTTCCGCAGCTGATTATTCATTTCGGCCGCCGTCCTATCTGATTGTCAATGCCTCCGGCGTGGGAGCCTTAGTGGGCTTAGATAATGGGCAAGTCGCAAGTCCCAGCAGTTCCAGATAAAATTTTCCACTTTAATATATCAGGGTCCTCTCATGGGTCCCTGGTCCATTCCTTCATCTCACATCCTTCGTATCTGATCGTCATAAGCAACCCGTTTACTCCCGCTCGCCTACCAAGGAGTCTGTGCACTCTCGCGCGAAGTTACCTAATCTACGTATTATCTACCTACTCTAGTGTACATACCCAGCCACATCAAATATGATACTCCTATTTCGCAAGACGCTTTCTTGATACAGGTGAATCGGAATAGCCTCAGTTGGCTCGTATACAGTATATACATACCCATTCGGAGCGAAGACTGCTGACTGCCGCTGCTGCAGCTAGGTAGTAGACTCAGGCTTCGTTAGCAAATAGTTTCCTACTAAGACGAGAGACCTGTTCGTGGTTCGATTATCATTCATCGGCTTCAGGCTAGTTGCTTGCTGATCGTGGGTTTCTGCTCCATATAATCCGTCCATTCACTTGTTCGCGCGCTTACTCTGTTGTCTTTGGTAAGCGAGTAGGTCAAGCCGGTCCCTCTTCGTCCTTCGTCTGCGGATTTCTATTACAACAACCATCTCTCGTGACTGGTTTCCACTTGAGCCTTGCATTGTTTCCGTGCCCAATATTAACTAGGCGAGTATTTATCATGCGTTAAACGACAAGGCTAGATATCTAGATCCCGAGAACCCCTCCTGGACAACTTCAAATCTTCCCGAACTTGAGAAGCAATTATGTCATTGGCTCCACACAGGAATACCCACGACAAGCTTGGTTGGAACACCGCTGTTGCATCGTGAGCTACAGTTATGGGTCTACTTGCTTCACATAATGTCATCTTGCTTTCGAAACGACTTCGCGGTAGTTGTCCAACTCCACCAGCCTGCTGCATACTACGAATATGATCATCACAAATGCCTGGCTGCTTTCTTCTTGCATGTGTTTCAGATGATGTGAAGGTAGGTACCAGGTCTCTTTGGTGACGTGCTACCCGCTATCGTATGGATGGCTGATCCAAAGCATTTATGAGAACTGGGGAAGTTGACAGGCGGAGCCAAGAAAGAACAAGACTAGAATGATACCCTCTCTGTTTATCACATCGCTCTCTCATCATATCATGGCAATGATGTACAGCAACGTGGATTTTAAAACCCGTGTATGGTAATGGTAATAGCCTACCCGTGCCGCTCCACCGTTAGCAGTCCGGCAGTACATATGACAAGACTCGACTAAATCCAGATGTACTGTATGTACAAACGGTTTTACAAGAGGACAATTAACAGATCCTTCTATTTAACTAGGTATTTCTCTAGCATAGAGTATGCATGTGTGTGATGTGCATCTGTACATATCTGTCGACGAGACTCCAGGATACCCTAGGCAGCTTCCGGAACCCTGCAGTTGTGCTACCACAAGTGTTGCCAGCCGCGGTGTACTGATACTTCTAAAGGTAGGTACCTAGGTAGTCTTGACATTTTTGACGCCTATTCAATATGCCTCTGAGCAACATCAGTCTTGAAAAGCGCTGCAATCTGCAATCACGCGACAGTCACACCGCTTCGCAGCGCGCCCATCGATCTGTAAAACTAGACTATATTTTCAAACGATGTCTCACACCGCTCTAGTTGAAGGATTCGATGTCCTCGAACAAAGTTGGCGACTGTTGCAACAGTCCTAAGATCTTACATCGCCCGAGACACTCCCACGCCCGCACGTGGAGAACGGTCTCAGCATATGTTATGTGACTACCTAGACCACGCTTCCAAGCTGTCAGCCTCAGGTTTAAATACCTTCCGTCATCACGAGAGTCCGTCACGTTTAGCTTCCTTAGCCCAGCGACACTAGGAGAGCTTCGTGAAGCCAAGTCGTCTTAATAATGCCCGGCTCTCTGCATTGGGCGAACTACAGGAACATCGGCTTAAAGATGGAGGAAAAAGAAAACGCCAGAAGGCGGTGGATAGCCCAATGGCTCTCTACCTATCACAAGAACGACACGGGCAACCTTAAAGTCTAGGGTGGCTTGCCCAGAGGGATGGTGGCAGCTAATGTGCATAGATAGTGCCGACGAGACTGGGCTAATCGTCCCTGGCCAGCCTCCTTTTTCGAGATGGTCCCAATGCCGAACCCCCCAAGATGGTAACACCCTTTACGACCCCCGACAACTAAGCTGTCTGGCTTGCTGCCGTGCTTATCTGCAGGTCAAAAGACTTGTCCTTCGCATATTTTCAAGGAGAATTTTTTACTATAGTCCGTCGAGGTGCATTGAGGGGATTCTGGGGGTTTCCCCAAGCCATCCTATCCCATGTCGATGCCGAGTGCAGTCGACTGCGTCGAATGTGCAGTTGCGAAATCACTATTGGCTAGCAGTCGCTGCACGGCATGACAGGTACAGGCCGAGGTGCCAGAAATACGCCTTCAGCAGCCAGCCGCAGCAGGTAAGGCTAGAGAGTCAACTACATCACGAAGTTGTTGATTGACGATGTCGGTGATTTCGAAGATTCAAAGTTTCAGATGTTTTTTTCTTATCACTATCATTATCATTATCAAGGGCGCTATCTGCGGTTGTTTCTTCCTGAACGTGGGAGTGCACGGGCCTTGATTATAGATTTCTATGCACCCTTACGTCGTTGAACCACACCAGCACTAAAATAGAAAACCTAAGAAAACTGGGGACCCTTCCACTTTTTCCAAATCGTCCAACGAGAACTCGAGGAAGACTTCCCCTCCAAAGAATTCAACCATCTTTCGACCCCTCTGCATCCTCTGCGTCTGCCCCTCCCCCTCCCCCTCCCCCACCTACCCTTCGTGAGGATAGATCAACTGACCAGTAACGCGAGACACCGATCAGTTCATCTCACCCCCACCCGTATCCGATGGCTGCTGGTACATACTGGAATGGCATTGGAACCCTGACGGCCAAACGGATGACCTGCCTAGCCTGCCTTGCCTCGCAGCCTGGCGCTTCAACGTTCCAAACAACGTCGCATCTTGTCTTCCCGCCCATCCATACGCCAATTCGATACTCACCGCCTCGCCCGTTTGTAAACCTCGAAGGAATTTTCTTCCGCAGCTTGGGCTTGCAGCATGGACATCCCATGCATTCGGCCATTCTAGCCGCCCTCCTTATGTGCATTAAGTACCTATGCAGTGGGATAGGATTCAACAGAGGTCGCAAACCTCTTCTTTTACAAATGGAACGCCATCAGTAGTAAGATCATGTCGATCGGTTTATCCATTTCACCGTCGACGTTCCGCCGCAGATATATGCTATCTTGCGGTGAAGATGTCGATATTTCCTCTCATTGGGCGTTGGTGAATACAAGGTCGTAATGCGAATGCAGAGAGGGTTGCTTCAAAGAATATCACCTTACGGCACCCCTGTCCTTGCGATAGTCGGTCCAATCCCTTCGTACATATCGGCTAACGAGGCAAGCCGTGAAAGCTATGACCAAAAAAAGTGAGGGGTGACAAGGATCCGACTTGGCTGCTTGGATCTCAACTTCGATCGCGTGGGGAATCAGTCTGACCACTCACCGACGAGCACTACATGCACGGCTGACCGCAGTCACGGGGGGTCTAGCAGCCTCGAGTAGACTTCAACTTTCAAGTCGGCGCCGACACGGGAAGACATGTGGTGCCGTGGAAACATGGAACTTCATTTCTAGCCTAGCCATCGTACAGCATGACAGTTGTCTTCTGGACCCAAGGGGGTTTTTTTTTTTTGCGTGCCAAGCATTCTAGACACGTTTCTCCTGTATCGATCGATCGATCCTATGTAGGCCGGTTCAGCCTAACACAATACCTCACACAGAGCCCTTCATTCTCTCGCGATTTCGAGTGAAGGAGAGTTCAATCATTGGATCGATGAAGTGATACGATCTAGAGCTTCATGCGCTGGCGCCGAACAGTGATTATCAAGTATAATTGTCTTAAACCATTGCTTTAGAAACGTTATGTTAGACATTCGGGACCAACGAACTCAACTGTAACGCATCAAAGTATGACATCTTGGAGTCCGTTTGACAGCTCATGGCAGGATGCCGTCGGTATGATACCGAGCTAGAGCCCTGGGTAATGGCCCCTTAAATTCTTGAAGGCAGCCAACATGTTACAGTACCTAGGTTGCCGCCTTGTGGTGTCTATGGCGCTAATGATAGGATCGGTCGACGGCAACGTATCACTTGCCAACTTGTTCACCAGAGACGCTGAACGAGTATCTTATGGATATCTCGGCTGTTTGTGATACGGGTGCCTACATAGGCCAAGGCACGATGCTCTTGCAGGATCTTGGCGCTATTCTGGTGGAACAGAACTGTACGGGAGTCGTCGGCGATCCCTTTATCAGAATGCGCTCAGATTGGCTGGATCTACCCGCGTGGCTTTCGAGTGCCAGTGCCACAGACGCTAAGTATAGAAAGACCTGGACGGTAAACGTTGCTAACATCTGTCCTACCTCAGATATACACAGCATGCGCTTAGCACTTACGCTTAGCACTTACATACATACCTACCTAGTGACTAGTCATGTTCAGTGTCACGGTGGTATGTGGCCCCCAAATCAGTTTCACTTACACGTGCTTTTCAAGGTTATATTTGCCTTGACATCAGCATCGTCATCCTGACTGCCGGGCCGTTGACGTTTGCTCAAGGTTGGCTGCTATCGAGTGGATTTCCGGCTACTACATACCCAATGCTGATGGCCCTGAAACCGCATATGCATGCAAGCACTTTGTGCTACGGTGGAAGCCAACCGTTATCTAAGCCCCGGCGTGGCTTACTGGGCGTTGGGGTCGAGAACCACGAGGCAGCTAGGACGATTTCCCAACATCCATCGTGCTACACTATGTGGCTTGACAGGTGCCGAACTTCCGCACGGGCCTAGTTCAAGATAGACGAGAGGTTTTGCCACACAGCTACGCGCTAGGTATACTCATGGGTCTGACTCGTGGTGCTTATCGCTAACTCTGGTGGCTCGGACTTCCCGTCAACTTGGTACCGTACTTGCCTAGGTAGATATGGAGATAGTGTGCGGTAGGGAACGAATGGTGTTTATGATCTTGCGTTCTATAAGTTTCACTCTCACGATACTGCTGCTATACCATATCATATTGACGGGTACTACAGTCAAGCCCGGTGTATCTGAGTAATAGACATGATGACACCGTAACACAGGTGAGATTTACATCGAACATAAAATATCAGGCATTCAATCTAGTAAACTTACATAGTACAATATTCCATTTTCACTGTAACTAACCATAACATGAAATCCATTTTCCATTTTGTTCGTTTGAAGATACCCCTGTTCGTTGTGCAGCGGGGAGACATGTGAGTCGTTTGTCATCTGATCTCTCATCTAACAATAGACCCCCTTAGTTCGACGATGCTACCAGCAATACGTCTCGGTAGCAGGAACTCCCTACCTGGACACTCCCTCGGGAACCACGTAGGTATGATGACGTTATGCATGAGCAGATATCGTGGGGATTACTGTGTATATATGTATGTTCGAGCGCATTGGAGTTACCCTAGCAACGCAAGGGAGCCCTTTGTGATTGGTGAGTTTGGGGTGGTGAACTACGTAGATATCTATAGGGAGATTTGGAATGTGTTCGTTCTCGTCACTATGACGATGGGTGGATGAGAAGAAGGAAGGAAAAGGGAGGAAGGAGCATTGGTAGATAGATACTCATAGTCAGATGACATCTGGTTCAAGTTTATACATAACTAACTGAGCTTACTTACTTCCTACGTCTAGGCCCCTTTAACGACCATATTTTCGTGCTTCTCATCCTGCATGCAAGGAGATGACGAAACTTGCTCATGTAGAAGCAAGCCCGCCTCGTCCCCGTTGGGTAAACCGAGCTTCATCGTCTTAGTAGGTAGATGTGCTCGTGACATAGACGGTATTACGTAGGCATGCATGACTTTTGCCTACCGCGTTAGACTGCTTGAGGAAAGGGGTCGACAATCAAATACGACAAACTGACTACTTCAAGTGCAACACTGCGATATCTGTAAGATGGGTAACAGTATAGGATCTTCTCAAAACC
>JAOXNK010001464.1:0-14486 GCA_028566675.1 Hypoxylon intermedium
ATCCAAATCGTCAAGGGTGACAACAATAAGTATGGCGGTTCGACTCATATTGTGATAGGAATATTCAGAGGTTTTAAGTATTCTGCTTGGTCCTCCCAGCTGTGCCATATTGGCCAATATCAGCTATGGGCGTCGCGAGAAAAGGCGACCCCACTTCGGATAGTACATAGGTAGAAATACAATTCCGATTGCCTTTTCTGTCCATCATATCTTGCAGCATCTCGGAGTTAGCATCAAGCCATCTGCGAGGCGCGATCTCAAACCCCCACAGATGACATGCTTAAAGCTTGTGTCCCGTCACATCCCAAAGCACGCAGGATGTCTGGCCAGTTGTACATGGAGAATTCAAATAGGTCACTATCACTCCGCGGGCATGGAGGGTGTGATATCACTCCATCTTCCAAGAATCTTCAATATTGAATAGACACGTCAAGCGGTCATCGAGTCTGGCCAATCATGGGCCTCGTACCTCATTGTCGGTACCGCGTTGCTGTGTAGACTGTTTCAGGTCAGACCCCGATGTTTATCTGGGGAACTGCCCGACGAGTGTTGTGATGGATGACATGCATGGTGAATTACAGATACTTGCCTAGGTAGGTAGGCAAGGCGTTAATACTTACAGAGAACCGGTCTATCACTGACGAATTGCGTCGAAGCTCGGAGGTAACCGAAGAAGCGGCGCATCGTTTCAAGGCGAGTCACACCTCGCCCTACACACCATCTCTGATATCTGGACGATGTACTTACCGGTTAGAGCGGCACTTACAAAACTATCGAAGCTCGATAATGTATGTAGTTGAGCCTCAACTCCTGCATCGGAGCTTGCTGAGACATGATCGATAGCAGCCACGTTTCCATCTCCAAGACTCTTGGCAGGCTTGTGAATATGAGTTTGCATTACGCCACGTTTCTATTGAATCTCCTTTTCATCATGTTTGTCCCAGTCAGGTTAAGTGAGATGCTCACCGCTTCAGTGGCATGCAGGCTGCAGGCTGCAGCAGCCAGTCTCAGAGTCTAGAATTGCGGCACCCGGGATGTGCGTTACCTATGCGGCTCTGTCTAGGTACCTTGTAAGTAGGCAGGTAGGTATAGTAGGGCTGTACCGCTTTTATCCGAATCCCAACTGCCTGACTATACCTATGATAGAGTACTTATCACGGCGCTTCTTCCATCGGGCAGACTCGGAAAGAGAATCGGCGTATAAGGGGTTATTATATGTGACCTAGAAACATCGGGTGAGATCGCGGATACGAATGTACTTTTCCTTGCCGGCATTCGTGAAGATACCGTCAAAGTAGCAATACTAACCATACCAAGCCTTTTGACTGCTCATACGAGTCTAGTCGAACCTCGAATACGCAACTGACACACGCGTCTCTGGCTGAAAAGAAACGTGTGCATAGAGCCCCTTGCTCTATACAATACACAAGTGGATGATGCCCTGCAGCTTTCCAGTCTCGATCATGCAGTTTCCCGCCAAACCGTTCTGCGTTCTACCTCCATTCCTCGGCTGGCTATCTACATGCTAGGTGCTGACGGACGAATTGGGCACGTGTATACAAGTGAATACGATCCATCGCTCCTAGGTACAACGAGTCTCTCATGAACTTGCCTTATCGGGGACATGCAGTCTTCCACGAAACGGGATTCTGTGCATGCAAGCTCGCACAACCTTAAAACTCGTATTGCTCTTGTTTCAGGTCGTCGAGGATTAGCTTGAGCCACTAGTACTACTCGGTTTGTGTTGTTAGATCATATTTCCCGCTCTCGCTGAGTGAGCGTGGATCTCGTTTCTTGCCACTGAAAGGGTTGCAACCTAGTGTAAGTCTACATAGAGAGGAACCCGGTTTACTTTATATAGGAGCCAGCATTTGAGTTGCTAATTCCCCAAAAAGTTGAGGAGGGCCTCTTGCGGTAGATAAAATCTCGGAAGGTGAGCACTACTCATTCATCCAAGCTAGGAATGAGTCGAGAGTCTTAAGGCCAAAAACATCGTGACTCGTTGTAGGAAGACATTGATGCTTTTGTTGTCTGTCACATGTGATTTGTTTGGGGAGTTGCTTCGTAGAAAAAGAGGCTATGACGTAATTGGTTGACTCAAAAAAGGCCCAAGCTCAAGCTCCGGGACCCAAGTCCAATTGTAACAGCCCGTTATCTGATTATCTCCCTATCGATAGATAACCTAGAGTAGTGAAGTGGGGCTATCGGGGCATCACTAACAGCTGGACATTGAAACCAAGGAAGCAACGAAGTTCAATTTGGCTGCCAACGCGCTTCTTGTTGGGTTGCGGGCTTTTATGTCCCTAGGGTTCTTCTTGAAAGCCTCACATGTCCGCCTACCTACTTGAGGCACGCTGGGAGAGCATGCTTCATCGGGGTATTCCTGTCGGCAGCAATGGCCGATGCGACTGATCAGAACGGTGTCAAGGCTGGCAATAGCCAGCCTTCTCACCCGCCCAGCCAAGCTTCTCCAACATCGACCCATACCCCCATCGATGAAGACGACCACGGACCAAAACCGCTACAACCTGCGTTCCCTCTGCTGCAGAATAATGCTAGCAGCGAAACTTTGCTCCAGACTGCCCAGGCGCAGAAGCGGACGGTCGAGGACGACAACGACGAAGAGCCTGCCGTAGCGAGACCCTTCGTTCGCACGAGCAGCCCCGACTTGTCTTCCAGGGTGGCGACACCGCCCGACGAAGAGCGCGCACCGATTCGATCAGCCTACAAGATGCACAAATTCACTCTGTACGAGACTGCGAGCCGGTACTACATTGTGGGAGGAGATGTTACCGAGAAGCGATATCGCATCCTGAAGATCGACCGTAACACGCACGACTCGGACTTGAATATAACCGACGACAAGATCATATATAGCCAGAAGGAGATGAATTCGTTGCTGAATACCATCGACGACGGAAACAAAGGTACAGGTGGTATCAAACAGCGATGCACGACCTGGGGAATTCTAGGCTTCATCAAGTTCACGGGGCCGTACTACATGCTCCTCATTACCAAGAAGAGTACAGTGGCCATGGTAGGAGGGCACTACATTTACCAGATAGACGGAACTGAGCTCATTCCTTTGACGCCGGCAAAGTACAAGACGGATGCTCGTCACGTAGAGGAGCAACGCTTCTTGAACATCCTCAAGAATCTAGATCTGACGAGGTCCTTCTACTATAGCTACTCCTACGACATTACTAGGACCTTGCAACACAATATTACTAGAGAGAGAATTGCTCTACTCAATGGAATGCCAGGTACAACGTATGATGACTACAATTCCATGTTCATCTGGAATAGTCACCTCTTGCGACCCGCAGAAGAGGCTGAGGCTCTACATGACCCTTTTGATTGGTGCCGTCCCATCATACACGGTTACATCGACCAAGCTGCTATATCGATATACGGTAGAGCAGCCCATATAACCATAATTGCTCGGCGATCTCGTTACTTTGCCGGTGCCAGATTCTTGAAGCGCGGTGCCAATGACTTGGGCTACGTCGCAAATGATGTGGAAACAGAGCAGATTGTATCTGAAGCTTTAACCACTTCGTTCCACTCGCCCGGTCCGAAGCTCTTTGCCAACCCTCAGTTCACCTCTTATGTTCAGCATCGAGGCAGCATTCCCCTCCATTGGACGCAGGATAACATGGGTGTTACACCCAAGCCACCGATTGAATTGAATCTCATCGACCCATTCTACACGGCGGCAGCGTTGCATTTCGACAATCTGTTTGAGCGCTACGGATCACCTGTATATGCCTTGAACCTCATTAAAGCGAGAGAGAGGACCCCGCGAGAATCCAAGTTACTTGAAGAGTATACCAACGCGATCAACTACCTCAACCAGTTCTTACCCGATGGCCATAAGATCATTCATAAAGCTTGGGACATGAGTAGGGCTGCGAAGAGCAAGGATCAAGATGTCATTGGCACGCTGGAGAGCATCGCCGAGACGGTAGTCACGACGACGGGCATTTTCCATAACGGTGATGGTGACATCACTCCCACAAGAGTCCAGAATGGCGTCGCGAGAACAAACTGCATCGATTGCCTAGACCGTACGAACGCAGCACAATTTGTGATCGGGAAACGAGCGCTGGGGCACCAGCTTCATGCCCTCGGGATCCTAGAGAATACGATCATCGACTACGACACCGACGCGGTCAACTTGTTCACCCACATGTACCACGATCACGGTGACACAATTGCAGTCCAATATGGTGGATCTCAGCTAGTGAATACTATGGAGACGTACCGCAAGATCAATCAGTGGACAAGTCACTCCCGCGATATGATTGAGAGCTTCAAACGATATTACAACAACTCATTCCTTGATAGTCAAAGGCAAGAGGCCTATAACCTCTTCCTCGGCAACTACATTTTTGCTCAAGGACAGCCGATGCTTTGGGACCTGTCTACGGACTACTACCTTCACCATGCAGACCCGCGTACCTGGTCCCAGAAGCGGAAGCATGACTATATTCATTGGTACACTCCAGAACATCTTGAGAAACGCACTATCCCCGCATTTGTGCCGCCGAAAAGGGATATAGCTAACAAGCCTGTTTCATTCTTTGATGACTATTGGCTTGAATACTACCGGCCGTCAACGTTGTCGTCTTTCCCAAAGATGTTTCCGTACAAGATGAACTCGACAATCAAGTACATACCATTCAAGTCCACGCAGGAGGGCAAATATGACTTGAGTCCCTTCCGCGTTCGAACCGAAGGCGATGGAGAGACACAGGAAAAAAAGAAGCCCATGGCGAAGAAGGAAGTGACCATTGTTGATCCTCAAGAGTCTCTCAAGGCGCTACCTGATGACGATTCTGAGTCTGCCATGACGGAAAAGGCTAGTACCCGTATATCCATCCAACGATGGCTACAACCGATGCCGCAGGATAAAGGGCCTACCATTCCCCAAAGCATCATGAAAGACAGGACGGAGAGGGGGTTTGATACGTCGAAGCTGAAGCAAACCCCGCAAGAAAAAACCAAGGCCGCACAACGGACATTTGCGAATATCGTCCAAGAATCCCTCAGCCCAACTGTCAGCGCGCAGGAAGCGGATGATTATGCGCGATACATTAGTCACCCACAGAACTTGCCGCTGGTCATCTCTAACGAAGCGCCACGCGATGTCGACTATTCCGAATACCAGGAGTACCTGAATGGGACCTGGCACACGGATGGTCTGACCCCTAGTGGCACAGAAGAGGACTTTGAAGCATACGATGCATTGCTTCGAATCGGCGAAAACCCGCTAACGGTGACGACGGAGGACTTGCCAAAGAAAAGATACAAGGCATATAGGAAGTGGCTCAAGGGCAAGTCCCTCTTCAAGCAGCAGCCGGTCGATTAGGATTCGTCCGATGCGAAAACACCGGGGAACGACTTCTCTGAGAACTTGAGCTCTCCTTAATACCTTCACTTCTTTTTACGAGCAGAGCGATTATGAAGTTGCATTATCATGAATTGCTCGATCTAAATAGCTTGCTCAATTGGGGTTCCTTCTCGATTAGAGGGCTTGCACGCTCACTCAGATCGATCTGCGCTGCCTTTGCCGCTGCAGATAGGAGGTCAGCGGCTTCTGTTAGTCCCGATTTCAACTCATTCGCAGTCGGGCTGTTGGGTGGGATGGTGTCTTCGTCCTCGATGTTGAGCCAGCAAAGCATCAACATTTTAATGATCTCATTGCAGTAGTGTGGTATTCGTGGCCAACACGTGCGCAGGATGGCCTGTAGCAATTTTGTAGTCGTCGCGAGAGTCGGCGTGTGCTTGGTGCCGAAGGGGTCTGTCATGATTTCGGAAACCATGGGTATGAAATCCTGTTTGTTTTTATTTCCAGTTAGTATCTCATGTTGAAGCGGTGTTTGGCATGGCATGGTATGGTATGGCTGGTTGGGACGGCGAAATATGGCATCGGGTATGGCTGGGAGGGAAATACGGTACCTTGAGGTGTTTAACGGCTAGTATACCCATCCCGTTTATAATACAAGTGAGCATTTCGCATTGTAGACCAACGATCCGGATGTGCTCCTTGGCGTGGTGGTAGCCGACCATGATGCCCTCCCTGATTATCTTGTCTAGCAGCTTCCGCTGCGCTTCGCTGAGCTGCTGGTGTTGCGGTTGCTTCTGCTCTCCCGAGGTAGCGGCGTTTACATCCTGGCGCGGGCGCATGTCGACGGCGATGCCGGCCATCTCAATCAACGCGGGGTATGCGGCTCCTAGTATCGCCAGGGACTCGTCCTCGGGCGTTAGGCTCGGTAGATACGAAACTGCGGGAAGCACGGCCTGCTCGAAGACATCGGCCAGCCCCGTGTTCTGCATCAAGCCAGGCGGACATCGCGCCCAGAACGCGCGGAAGAGGCCTAGCGCGCGGATTTTGAGAGACGTTGGTTGAGGCTCGTCGAGCAAGGTGAGGAGGACGGGGGTGTAGAGGGGCCAGTGCTTCTGGAGGAGGGGCTCCTGGGCTTGGAGTCAGTAGCGATCTTTCCACAGTGATTGCGAAGTAGCTAGGTAGGTAGGTAACTAGGGAACGGGGGAGTCGCTCACATCGGCGTGTTGCACCGCCCACGCGAACACCGTAATGGCGTACCGGTGGGCGTACTTCCAGGGCTTGGTCTCGGGGGAGTCTTGGCTCACGGCGTCGTAGCGAGATGGCTCGACGAACTCGGCCTTGCGGCCCGATGCCGTGACGGCTGCGGGGCGCGACTTGGAGAATAGCGGCCGCAAGAAGCTCGTGAGGATTTCGTCGGCGATGAACTGCGTGCGCTGCTCCCGCTGCTGCTCTGCCTCTAAAGGGAGAAGCAGCGTGTGGGATAGGGCGAGGGACAAGGAACTCGTCCAGGGGTCCGCTGCGTCTGTAAATGCGGTGAGGGGAAGCAGCGTTGGGGGTGGAAGTTGTAGAGGCCCTTTGGAAGAAACCTTGGTGAGCTGCTCGAGGGCAGCGAGACCGAGGTCGGCCTTGTGCTGGAGAGCTGTGTAGTCTGCTGTATCTGGGTGCAGAGTGTTAGTCTTGCCGAGTACATGCTTGAAGTCGTAGGAGAGCCCATACCATTGTCTAGTGAACTCCTTGCACATATGGGCCGGATCAAAGTGCTAATACGGTCGGCGATCTCGAAAAGTGTAACGTCCAAGTTTTCATTCTCTTCTTCATTCTTCCCGTTTTCGCTGACCTGGTTGATCCTCAGGAGAGCAGCGTACGTGGCCGAGAGTGAAGCTACGGGGCCCTGTATATGGTGGCGGGTTAGCTCATGTACATACTTTATAATGAATAATAATGTAATTTCATAAGCCTCATACCAGTGCCTCGTTATTTTCGGATAAGAAGCCTTTCACATCTTGTACGGTGACTCCTTCGGGGACCACTGAAGCACCGGGTTAGCTGTTTGTTACTGACTGAGATGAGAGATGAAAACGCACACCACTGAAGACGATCGGAAACCTCCGACCACGGTGCTTGGGACTCCTCTAGCTTCCTACAAGCTTTTAAGAACTGGTCAGACATTCTGTTAACATATCCGTTTTTTTCTGTCTTCAATTGACCAATGATTGTAGCTGGAGTATTATTGTTTTCGCGTCTCACTGTAGAAGGTTAGATATGATATGAAGTGTCTGCGGGCCGTCACCAGGTGACTAAAACTGAGTGGAGCGCGCTGACTCAGCACGCAACGTTGATATTAACTTGATCTCGAGCATTACCCCTGCAACAGAAACCCCAAAGTCTCTGCGAATCCAGTTACGCAATTACATTGCTACCAGCGAATCTGTCCATATCTATGAGCGGAACAATAAAACGGAACTTGTCTGGTTTTTTCTTCATCTCATACAGACTTATGAGCTTGTAATGATACCTTCACCTATGTGCTGCCCTGACGGGTTTATATCTATATCTTAATGCTCTTATGGTTTTTTCTGTTTCTTTCTTTTTTCCCGAGAGAGGGTGAGGATGACATGTGCCCACCGAGTCTCTGAAGCTTGTGTAACTCTTAGAGCGCGCAGTTGTGTGTTGGCTATTACCCTGTAAGTGGGACACACAGCGCGACTACCGACTAACTGCATATTTGGTTACATAGGTACGTAATCAGTCACCCATTTGGATCCGACAGCCCCCTTTCATCCTTTATCCCTTGTCTCCCTGGCGTTCCCCATCTCTTTTCCGATCCTAGATATGAGACCTCTCTCGACTGAACAGCTTCTCATACGTTTGTTTAACCTATAAGCTTTTCAAAGTGAGCTTAGTGATAGGAGCCCTATTTATTCTGGCAAGCTACCCGTATTATAGATATCACCCTTTGTGATCTGGCCAATATGTCTACAGGAGGGTGGTACGCAGTTGGCTTCATTATATCGATGGTATGTAGACAAATTATTTGAAACTTTTGCATATTACTTCAATAGTAAGTAGCTAACTATAGAACTGATCTTTAGGTACTTTTTTTCATCAGTTATCAACTTGCACTGCACCCTTTGAGACACTTTCCAGGACCATTTATTGCTAAATTCACGGATGCCTATGGCGGGTATAATGCCATCAAACGGCGTGGTCATCTTGCAACCTATGCAGACCATGCAAAATATGGTGAGTCCACGTGTCCAACATCGCGAGTCTGCTACAGGTGTTCTCCTCGATGGCTAACGTCAAATACTCTAGGGTCCGTGTATAGGCAGGCACCAAACCGCTTAGTGTTCAACACCGCGAGCGCCTTTCAAGGTGAGTAGATGTATTTGTTTTCATATCGTAGTCTAATGACACGAATGCTAAACCCTCCCATAGATATCTATCTCAACCCAGGGATGAATAAGGCTCGCAATTACGAAATGACACAATTCAATACGGAAAAGAACATTTTTGGCACTCTCGAAAGAGACCGCCACCGACGAAAACGAAAAGTGTACTCGAAGATACTTTCTGATCGCTCACTGCGGGCTTTTGAGCCGACTATGATCCAAGAAATTCATGTCTTCCTCAGGCAGCTGTGGAAAGGTCCCGATGCTCAGCCCGTCAATATGTCACCCCTATGCGAACGTCTAACTACCGATATTGCTGGTCAGTTGGCTTTCGGACAGCCGTTGAAAACTCAGACCGAAGAAACGAATAGAATATTTCCACGCGCTATGTATTCAATGAATGGACTTGTCAACATTTTCAGTAGGTTGATTACTTGATAAATTCTTTGCCTCTTCGGAATACAGACGGAGCAAGTCCCTGTTGTTCAAATTGCCCTGACATTTCTTGTCTCTTCTTTAACCCCCCTCTCTCCTTTTTTCCCTCTCCGTGTTAGTTACCGAAGTGAACCATAGTACTGACACCCTGACAGTGTCTTGGCCGCTTACCTATGCCATCTGGCCTTTGCTCCGTCGGCTCAATAAGAAAAACGGCTCCGCGTTTGGTCACGCCGTACAGGGCATCATCCGTGCCCGCATGGACTTGCCCATTGATGCCATACATGATTTCTATTCAATTGCAGCCGATGGCAGCGTCGAGGCTGGGGATGAAAGTCTCCAACGTAGCGAGCTATGGGCCGAAGCTATATTCTTCCTTCCTGCTGGTAGGTCATCTTCCCCTTTCACTTTCTACATTTCCGCACTAATCGGCACGTTCCTCCACAGGTGGGACCACTCTCTCGGCCGCCCTCAGTGCAATCTTTTTCTACCTGTCACGCCACCAAACCGTTTACGAGCGGCTTGCGGCAGAAATTCGAACAACCTTTCCTGCTGGTGATGCCATTGTGAACGGACCCCAGCTTTCTGGGTGCAAGTACCTGCGTGCTGTTATTGACGAGACGCTACGGATCGCACCGCCGTTCACTGGCACCTTTTGGCGTGAGCCATATTCATCATATACGGAGCAGTTGGTGATTGACGGTATAGTTATACCACGCGATACTATCGTCGGTGTAAATCCCTATTGTGTCATGCACAATGAAGCCTACTTCCCAGAACCTTTCAAGTATTTACCTGAGAGATGGTTGGGTCACGACGAACAGATGAGGTCGGCAATGCGAGCGGCTTTCGCACCGTTTGCCCTTGGCGATACAGGTTGCCTGGGTAAGTCAATGGCATACCATGAGATTAGTCTATTGGTGGCGAAAACGTTTTGGTACTTTGACTTTCGTAAGGCTCCTGGTGAGGCAGGTAAACTTGGCGAAGGACAGCCAGGTAGGGCAGATGGAAGGGAAAGGCCAGGTGAGTATCAGCTTTATGACCTTGCTGTGGCAGACCACGATGGCCCGAATCTCGTATTCGAGCCTAGAGGGGACTACTGGACGGACTTCAAGGTGGACCGGGGGGCTTGAGGCATGTCCCTACATTAGGGGAACGGTATCTGTTCTACCTGGTTTATTTGAACTGTATCAATTTCATCAGAACTTTCTTTTACTCTTCCGCCAATCCAGAACCGACCAGAGGTCTGTACGGATGCAAGGGATTCAGGCAAGGTCGGGTTAAAAGAATTAGTATACATACCAACATCAAGCAGAATAGGTTTATGCACTTAACCATCGAGTTTGTGAGCTACAACATAGACACAGACGTCACCTACGCAGGGAATAATAGCCCCCTTACTTTGTTGTAATTTCGCTGTCCTCGGGATCCAGCTTGCAGAAACCTCCCGCAGAGATCCACGCGACTACAACGCTTCCTAGAAGTTTGAATCAGACTATGGAAAGCGAGAAGAAGGCCACCTCTGGCCCAGTTGTGAAGATGCCAAATGACACCACTGGACATGACATGGAGCCGCCGTTAGCCATGCCCGTCGCGGACGGGGAGGATGGTGACAGAACCGTCTACCTCCACGGTTTTCGTTTCGTTATGCTCGCTGCGCTGTCCGTTTACCCCAGAATTATTATTTATATCCCATGTATTATAACGATGTTTTCTTCATTAAACTCACATGCTAATTATGCGCCAATAGGATCGGCATCATGGTCTTCATAGTGACCATCGAAACGAACATCGCCGTCACATAAATAGTGTCCATCTCCCACGACCTCGGCGATTTCGAAAGAGTGAGCTGGATATTATCAAGTTACCAGCTAGGTTTCGTCGGTGAGTGAGAGGTTAAGCCTAGACTTCTCGCCGGATCTCTACTAATAGCCTTTGATCTAGCTTCCATCGTCATCTCCGCCAAACTCAGCGACATCTTAGGGCGCAAGCCGGTTACGGCTGTCCTCATACTCCTCTTTACCGCGTTTTCAGCTGGCTGCGCTGGGGCGCAATCCATGAATCAACTGTACGTGACAATACCCCAGACTTGTGCGATATTCCATGACAAGATAGTAACTTTGAAATAACTCTTAGGATCATTATTCGCGCTTTCCAAGGACTCGGTGGCGGTGGTTGTTTCACGTTGAGCATCCTCCTGATCATTGATTTGGCACCACCATCAAAGTATGGCGAATACGTAGCGAATTCGGGTATTGCCATCGCCTTGGGGACAGTACTAGGTCCTATTTTCGGGGGAGCCATTAGTCAAAACACAACATGGCGATGGATTTTCTGGTTCAAGTATGTTACCCCAGCTTTACCAGGAAAGAATTTGCTCTGAAAAGCTTATGTTTTCTGTAGTGTTCCCGTCGGTGGCCTCGCCCTCTTTCTCGTGGTAGTCGGAATGCCGAATGGGTTCCCCTATCAAGAATCAGGCTCGCATCATGAACCATACCAAGTCGTCTTTAGAAGACTTTTGGATCGACTCGACGTTCCAGGGTGTCTATTGCTACTCCTTTCGGTCTTGTCTTTCACTGCCACTTTCCAGGAGGCTGGCGGGAAATTCGCATGGAACTCTGCCTACGTCATCACCCTCCTCGTCGCCTCGGTCGTGCTATGGATAGCTCTGTTATTCTGGGAACGCCATGTAACTCATGCCAACAAGCTTCGCGAGCCAGTGCTTCCGTGGCTGTTCTGCACAATCCGCATCGTGATCGGTGTCCTAATTATGATGCTGTTAGTAGGCGCGCCCATGAGCGTCACCAACTTCCAACTCCCGCAAAGGTTTCAGCTTGTAAATGGACTTTCAAATCTCGACGCTGCTGTCAGGCTTCTACCATTTGGTGCCTTGTTTCCCGTCGGCTCTGTGGCTGGTACTCGGCTATCAAGCAGATTGAAGATTCCCGCCATTTATTTCGTTTTTCTGGGTTCGGTGCTGCAGGTTATCGGGTATGAATTCCTTGGGACCTTGAGTTCATCGGCAGAGATCCCGGCAGCCGTATATGGCTACCTGATCCTGTGTGGGTTTGGTTGCGGCATGACCTACACTATGGCGTACCTCATGATCCCCTTCATAGTAGAGGATCGTGATCAATCAGTTGGACTAGCTGCCGCTAATCAGTTTCGAACAATGGGGAGTGCTATGGGACTGGCGATTGCGACGTCGGTCTTCAATAGTTACACTACGTCCAGCTTTCTGAGTCTGGGGTTAACAGGTTCCGTTACCGACTTGGTTAGTGGGCAACAGTCTATTCCCACAGCTTTACAAGATGAAGCCCGAGACATATTATCGGAAGGGTATAATCGTCAAATGTTGGTTCTGTGTGGCTTTTCTGCAGCCCAGATACCGACTGCATTTCTGTTGTGGAAACGGAAACAGATTGTCACCGTTGAGTAGGTAGGTAGTTAGACTGTCAGATACATAGAGAATTCGAAGGGGCTTTTCATAGTTAATCTTTGGATCAGGGATCAAATTGTATAAGAAAGCCATGTAGATCTAGTCATTGTTTAATACCTAATTTACCTCTGCATCATCCGTCAACGATTCCTCAGGTAATCCCACTACGGCCTCGTCGGGCGATACATAATCGTCATTGACCACATAGCCACTACCCGGCGGACAGTGCTTGAACCTGTCTAGCATAGGTTTGCCATCTCTTTCTGGGTCCTCGGGCCGCTTGTAGCACGCTGTATGCTTCTTCGCCCAGTCCTCTAGCTCCGTCCAGCTGCGGCACTTCCTGTGCTGCAGCACGCCGCTCACCACCTCAGGCCTGCGCTCCGTAGCTCTCGGTGTGTCATCTGCGTCGCATAGGATCTGCCTACGCAGGGCGTCCATGCAATGATCGATATGATGTTCCGAGCGTGATTGTGACGCACCGCGCCGATGCTCACTTAAGGAGATGCGAATCACCTTGAGACAGTGGAGGTTATGATAGCCGTGCAGTAGGTAGACGCCCTTGGTCTGATCCCACGGGAATCGCTGGGCGGAGCGTAGGCCATGTTGCGCAACCCACGAGTCCGGTAAAGCGACGACGCCGTGGTCCACGTTAATGGAGTTCCATAGTTCGTCTTGGAGGGTCGAGTTCGAAGAGCTGTAGGGCGTTATTTTGACGTAAGGCTCCTCGCGAGTTCGATGGAGCTTGGCGTACGGAGATGGCGCCTCGGATCGGGGTATCAGAAGAAAGAAAACGAGAAGGAAAACGAGGTTAGAGATAATAGATGCGGAAAGTAGTTCGACTAATAGCCTATGTCTTCGGTCGCCATTTATTCCAAAACGAGACCTCTCCTGGTTTTTATCGTCAAATTCCGTAAGCAAGCCATCGTGCTCCTCGCCTTCAGAAGTCGTCTTAGCCATTAGAAGTCTATCCCAGCTTCATAAGATACCTACATAGTGTTAGGGGCTACCTTGCCCGGCATCGCGTGTGTCTGGGGATTGAAGCAACTTTATGCTATTAATATGGCACTTTAAATATGGCCGTGTAGGAGCAGCTATTTCTGGATACATCATTAGCGACATAATCTGCCGAGAAATCAGAACCTAAAAATGATCCCAAGGAAAGATATCAACATTAGTTGAGGACCCTGAGACCATTTTAGGATTGGAGATCGTCTGCGTTGATCCCCCTGCGTCGCTGATGATGCTGGCGTCATGGTCCTACTGGCTGACAATATCGACATAATCGCAATACGGATTGCTTTAGCTCATGCAGACAGCCAACCAACAGAGAGACGCGCCGCAATAGATGACGACAGCCAGTCAGCAGAGAGACTCCACTAGGAGATTCGCCAAGATCACCCCCATTATCGCGTCTTGGGTGACGAATGAGGGCGCGTGGTACGCTGCCCCCACCCTCCTCGACCTCAACTAAAGAAGAGGTGCCCAAAAACGAAGTTGCTAAAGCTCTACCCGCTCCGCGATTTCGAGAGCCCAATCCGACCAGACTACGACGGACTCATCTCGCCACAACGGTATTGTGCCGCGCAACTCAGTAAATATATTTGGTTCGCGGGCATGAGTTGTGGTCCGCGGCCTTATCAATGTGACTAGTGGTGAGTTCATTAAGTAAGGGAAGAGTCAGGGGTGAAGGCAGAGGAGCACGAGGAATCGATGCATCTCATGGAGCGCATTACCCCCACATGTAGGTAGCCGAGAAATACCCATGACTTAGAAGATGAACCCTGTTCGGGAAATGACCGTTTCCTAGGTACCGAAGAGCCGTGGAGGTAAAAGGGTTTGGGTCCCTGAATTCCGATTTTCTCTGACAGTT
>JAOXNK010001474.1:0-14478 GCA_028566675.1 Hypoxylon intermedium
GCCCCTCTTGGGCGGCTGCGGCTTGGATTTCCGCGCCGTCGACGTCGAGGTGGGCTTTCTGGGTTTGACGGCGCCTTGGACCATGGTTGCTGCTGCTGTGGCTTGTAGGTTGTAGGTTGTTGGTGGTTGGCGCAAGAGAGAGCCTCGATGTGAAGGTAGGGTATGCGAGTGCAAGAAGATGTGGCCCGGATAGCTATCGTTCCGTTCCTATTGTGATCGTAGACCCCGGGTTGGATTGGACGAGGCTCCTACTCCCGGCGTTGGATAGCAGCAGTATTCACAGTCGAAGGATTCGGGCCCCGCAAAGCGCGTATGCGTCGAGGTTCAAATGAAGAGCCTGCGGCCGTGTATTTTTGGAATTGGGCGTTGTCTTTTCTGTTGTAGGTGTGTAGGTGTGTAAATAGTGGTAATGGTTAGGTAGGTACCTTACCTAAAGGTATGGTCATGGTGGCAGTGCTTTTCCCGCAGACAAAGACAAAAAGAAAAAAATAGTGCAGTTGGAACCTTAAAATTCTATAGCGGGACGCTAAGCCCCACCACCAGATCCGTCCCGCACTATGCCTAGGGATCCACCTTTCCCGGTCCCACAGCCTCCCGGAACTTCGGGTTATGGCCGCCTCGAGCTGGGGAAGTACAAAAAGGAGGCTGTGAAGGAGAGCCGTTGCAGATATCTTATCTTGGGTGACATGCATATGCATACGAGATCTGAGCCAATAATCTATTTGCGTGTGATAGATGACAATAGAACGCAATCAGCACGTATTTCGGAGTCAAGACCATTCCGTTCTAAATTAGGTGCCTATGTAGTTAGATCAACTATCTAGGTACGAATGTACGATTCTCAGCGCCTAGGTATGATTCTAGCCGTGTTGTGGTAGTACATCTCATCAAGTAGTAGGTGTTGTAGAAAATGTAAACAGAAGATAGGCTCTCTGCTAGGTTCCTGTAGCCGTGCCCAGTGAACGAACGAGTGGTTCGTCTAGACACTATGTCTCAAGGACCTCGACCACAGTGATTTTGCACTCGTCTGCATTTCGTAAAGTAGATAGTAGGCAAGTTCTTGTAATTCGTTTTCCGAGACTCTCGATGCGAGCCCCTATCTTAGGCGGTAGTAACTAATTTATGGTACATATTCCTCTTCGATACTATACACGTACAAAACCACAAACTTGATGCAACGAGTGTCTTCCATGCTAGTTATAGAAACTTGGGTATCGCATTCTCACTCTTTGCCAAATAATGCAATAATATCATGCAAAATCCCCTCAACTCCAGATCCAGACAGACCCCCTCTGGCGTTTTCCTGTGTCCCAGGTAGAAATCGTGCCGCCCCAAACGCCGTGTTGTATAATGCAAATATAGGATATAGGTGCTCGTAGGCATGACTAGTAGATAGATAGGTAGTGGTACAGATTCTGTGTAATAGTGCCAGTTAAAAGAAAGGAGAAGAAGAAGAAAAGTATAGGCGGTGTCGCCGGTGGTGTAGTATATCAGATGCGAAATGATCGATAATACATAACAATGCGTAGAAATAATAAGCCGTCGGCTATTAAAGAAAGATGCGCGATTCGTAATGACCGTATATAGGTACTCTGAGTGCTTTCAGTGCACGTTCAGATATAAATCATCGCCATGTCTCGTCGGCGTCAGTCTCGGCTGCCACGTCGGCGTATTCGGCAGCGTCCCTCTGGGCGAAGAGAAGCCGGCGCTTTGCGGGCTCAGCAGATTGCCCTGGCCGCCATTTCTCCTCCATCGCTCTTTTTTGCTGTTGGGCGCAAGCGCGAGTGCTGCTGCTTTGTCATTTCCGATTCGCTTCGCCAATAGCGAACTCGCGCCCGAAGCCCCTGAGCTCGTGGTCCCATGGCTTAGCGGCGAGATCGTGCGCGCGACGTGCGCGCGCCCTTCTCCCTTGCCTGAGCGTGACGACATGGGCGATGGCGTAGGGAATGTTTCCGCATTCGGTGGGTTAGGCGAGAAGCCAGAGCCCGTGGTTTGCATCGGCGGCGTTTGGAGCCTCTCGGGGTATCTGAAATTTGCCCCTGTAGCCTCGCCGGTGGGTATCCTTGGTGAAAAGCGGGATAGAGGACTCTGCGTTGGAGTCCGGTTTTCGTCGAACCGGGGAGGCCTAGGCAAATTCGTCTCTGCGTCTGGATTTCCCCTCGGATTCAATATTCGGGGACCCTGCGGACGTCTGAAGTGTAGAGGCGGTGGATATGGCGAGCCCGTCTCGTTGGCCGGGACAGCAGCACCCTTCAGCGTTGGGCTAGGTTGGCCAGGGGGCGAGGCTGCAAAATCCGGCCTCCTCGGTGGCTCGACTTGCAGCAACGTCCGGTTGGGGCGTCCTGGGATCTTCGGGTACTTCACCGGGGACCGCCCAGTAGCCGGAGAAGGCGTTTCCATAACTGTCGAAAGTTGCGATAAACGGGGGTTCTCTAGCTCGAAAGGAACCTCTTCTTCAAAGGGGCTGGACGAAGACGTATTAATGGTTGTGGCCGACCCGTGAGACATGTTCGTATCGGATCGAGTAATCTGACCGCCGGTGCCTCTCCGCGAACTATTACTCCTACCGGCTGAAACCCGAGAGTTATGGCGTACAAAACTGGCCTGAGAATACACGCTTGACGAACGCTTAGGCGCCTGATCAAAATGGCTCGTAGATAAGAATGCCGGTTGTGGTCGTCGAGGCAGCGCGGAAGCAGCCGAGATCGCAGCCGCCATCCTCGCGGCTTCTTCCTCCCTTTTCTCTATGGGCGATTTTGTTAATGGGGTATATGTATCGAGTTCCGCAATCTCTGCAACCTGCGGCAGCTCAGACTGGCGATTATCATTATTCGTTAACACCCAATTCCTCCATTTGTCGGCAACGTAAAAGGATGTTGCAGATTGGGGATCGCTTGGCGGTGGGCGCCATATCTGGCCTTCTGGAACCTCCGTATCCAAATCGGCAAAGCCCGTCATGTTCGACAGAGTGCTAGTTCTGTCAGTACGAGGTGTTTGCGAGGATATCACGCGTGTTGTTGCTGCCTGTGGTGGCAAAGTCTCCGGTGGCGAAGGCCGCGGTGGAGGGATCTTGATACTCAAGGCTGGTTTTGCTGGTAGGAGTCGTGATTGTGGTCTAGGAGTTGGTATTACTGGAGACTTGGAAGGGGTTGAATTCAAAGAGCGTGAGATGGCGAGTCCAATGGCTTCTTGATTAATATTTGGTGAGCGAAACGGGCTCGGTGAGGGGCCAGGTTTGGGCGGAGTTCGTGGGTTTAATGGAGGAGTGAGGGTGGGAAATCGTGGTGGTGGTGTGCGATATGGTTGTGGTGGCTGGAACTCCGCTTGACGACCCGAAAATCTACGAAATGGTGCCGATATGATCATGGCTCCAGCCTTCTTCGATGCGGCCGCTGTAGACCTGCTTCTGTCGTCTTCCATCGGGAGAAGCCCATCCTCCAGTTCTGGAAACCTCCGCTTGCGTATACATCTGGCTATGAAGATAGCAACCAACGTAATCAAGATGGTGCCCACGACACCAGATACAATCCCGGCAATCTGGGCTGTGTTCAGAGTAGTAACCGCAGACTGTGGAGCTTGTGTTGCCGTCGAGCCCGTACCTGATGCCGTCGATGTCGGAATGGATGTGATGGAGCCAGCCTGAGTTGATGTAGGTGTTGTATCAGAGGCTGGACCTGTTGGCATCGACGATACAATAATCGACCCTGCTCCACCACTTGGAGTGCCTGCAATGGTGGCAGTCAGGATAGAATGCGTGTTGGGCGACGCATTTGCTACAGGGGAGCACATAAGATACGCATCACGCTTGACAGAACCTGATAGCATGTTAGTCTCGTTAGTGAATATAAAGCACGACCACTCCTATACTCACCACCAGCATCATCCTCACTGCATACTCCACGTTCTACCTCTGCACTGATACACTGAAGAGCTCCCTCCCCAATGGTATATCCCGAATTCGACCGCTCTGAGCATAAACATTGCAGCGACGGGTTCGCGGTGCAGTCTGTCGATGGGTAGTTGCCTATTATGAAGGATACCACACAAGGCTGAGCACACGTAGGCACGAAGTTTTTGATGTCGTCACCGAGCTCGACGCCGGCAGTGAAGCCGACCAGTATCGTTATCCATATTAAGATGTAATAAGGTAAAGACTCGAAAGCCATCCTCCTGAAAATATCTTGAGGAGCTGTCAGTATAAGGTCTTCTGCTGTAAGCCGACCCCTTTGTGTTTTGCATTATATGGGAGAAGCACATTGCATCCTTTGATCGTCAGAGTCCGCTCGAAAGGTGTAGAGGCCTCCCCATTGGAGTCATAGACATGAGGTGACAATGGTGTGGTTCGAGGAGCGGCTTGGAGATGGCCTCGACCCGGGCTATATGATATCAAGTGATCGGCTGGACTAACCTATGAGAGAGGAGACGGCCTAGGAAAAAGAGAACCAGCATTCCAGCATGTTGGTTCTTGCACAGCCCACGAAGAATAATATGAAGGACGCCTTGTCTAGAATACAGAGGCTGAAAAGACTAGGAGATGGAGGAAACAGCAACGAAGGATTGCGGATTTAGGAGCAAAGGCAAAGTGAAAAAAGGAGCTTGTTACAGATTACACAAGTTGGTAGAGACCAACACACCGAGGGGGCGAGAATGGGCCAGATGAATATGACCGTCCAAGTCTTGGGCCTTAGCATGTATATGAATGATGATTCAAATGCTATGATCCATGTTTATGACGTTACCGGCGACTAAAGCCCTATTATAAACGACGAGATTGGACGCCGATGGGAAAGAATAGGCACGGGCGGTACCCAGAGCCGTCGAATAGTTACAGTTCCGGTTAGCATCCGAGGGATACATGAGCAGGTACGCAGACAAGCCACTGGCATGCACTGTTGAGGCGGCCATGGCGATGCTTACTTGCAGAAAACATCCTGATGTAATGTCAGGTCGACTACAGGTCTGTATGTAGGTAAAGCGGGAGTGTACGAATGAATGTGAGGATAGGTTCATGAATTGCGAGCAGGATGCGCTCTCAACCCAGAAAGGATCGCCAAGGGGCCTCCCTATTGGACCAATGCCTCTGCCTCAACGGCCCAGAACGTCCAGACAAGCCTACCAGAGGCTGATCCGGAGTTGCAAGGGGGTGTGGTAAGCTGGCTGGCTGGGCTGTGTAGGGGTGTGACACTTCATTTGCGCGCGCCTAAAAATTCATCGTCGACAGCCAGTGGCTGCAGCAGAAACGCGGCGCTTCAGGTCTGCTTTACTGGCGTCTCGCTTTCTCCTCCAAGAAGAATAGCGCGCCAAGGCTGTGTATATGTACATACTGTACGTGCGTAAGGAAAAGAAGCATTGAAGTCATCGCCTCCGCCTTCGGAATCGATGCATATCTCACCAGTTCGTACGTAAATACACTCAGAAGCTTTATACTTGTGTGTAGATGCAAAGTGACTGTAGCAGATGTAGTACTTTGGGATCCCCTTTTCTACAATTGCTCATCCAATCGAGGCAGTTCAGTGCCGCTGTCGACCAACCTCAAAACACCGAGGCTTCTTAAGGTGCGACTCGAAGATACTCCGTATGAGCGCCAACAGGTTTCACAATTACTATCGTCTCCTTCTTCGTTGAGGCGCGAATTACTCTATGTGACTTGATCCGCAACGCCGAGATCATCTATGCGATAGTTGCCAATCCCTCGTGGCAACGACGCCCACGTTCCACGTACTCCTGTCATCCTGCTCAGGTAGATTGGGGTCCTCGAAGGAGCACGTTGCATCTAGATGTTCGCTTGAAGTGATTAAGGGGTTTCATAGATATATAAGCCGCGAGTGCTTCCTACTTTTCTTGGTAATCTAGAAGCCCGTTCGAATTGTCAACCATACATGATGAACACCCCAACATGGCCTCTCCTTGCCTCTATACTTACAATGTTGTGCATCCTTGGCGGTTCTGAAATAAACTGTCATCGTACGAGACTGATTTTCACCTTTGCTCACGCACTTCGCACCGTTTCATCGTTCAAGGAATTCACGAGCTTTGCACTTAGGTATGTAGATGGGGGCTTTTATTTCCCCTCGCTGCATCCTCCGTTTCGTTTCGTTTCGTTTGCCATATCCTCTTTTTCCCAAGCGCGTTTCAATAATCCATCTTCGACAAAGGCATAACAAGGCAAATAGGAAGGTCACATTCATACAATTCTTCTAGCAAAACTCTTGTGGGAAAATCAGACGACCTTTGTCATTTGGGTGGTATCTAGTCGTGTCTCTCATTAATTACAATCCTCTCGTGCAACGAATTATTTACTTGGTTGCCTGGGAGAGATTGACCAACGAGTCAAGCAACTCGAAGGTATATTAGCACTTGCCAAGCCTTGCAGACCACCGATGGTTTGCACTCCTAAGTTGGCCTCAAAGCGAAGTCTAGTCCACACCCTATTCGCAAAGCCGATTCTCTTCTCGAGCTGTCGTTTGCTCACGCAGCAGCATCGCTGCCTGGGACATAGCCTGCCTGGGCTCGGCTTGATTTGATGACTCGCTGGACTTGCATCTCCGTCTCATCCCAGTCGTCGGGCTTCAACGCCACCAAGTCGATCTCGAGGTCCCGTGCGATGGCGTTAAGGGCATCATAACTCTTCTTGTCGGATATGAATGTAATACTAACGCCGACGCGGCCAAAACGACCAGTTCGTCCGATACGGTGGAGATAGGTCTCGGTATCATGCATGCTCTCGCCCATTCCCTTCATCGGAATGTCGTAGTTGATGACCATGGATACGGTAGAGACGTCGATTCCACGAGCAAGTACGTTGGTGGTAATGAGCACCTTGGATTTACCGGTGCGGAACTCTTCTAACAGAGCATCTCGTTCGTTGCCGTCGTAAGCACCGTGCAAGACAGACACTTTGTGGCCGTCGCTTGCCATTCTCTGCTGGATCTGATTGGCACTGTCACGCGTCTATATCTATTGTTAGCCTATACCACATGAGCTGGGGGGGTTTTGTAAATCTACCTTGACGAAGATGATAGATGAGCCAATATTCATGAGGCCATAGAGCTTGCAGAGAATGTCGTACTTGTCTGCCTCCGAAGGACAATCCATGTACATTTGCGAAATACCCTTGACCGTGAGCTCCTGGACTTTGAGCTTGATCTGGTTCGCATTGGGCGCAAACTGGGTGGCGTACTTCATGACCTTATCCGGAAAGGTGGCAGAGAACAAGAGAATCTGGATGTTTTTGGGCAGTAAGCTGGGAACAAGTATTAGCACCACGGTTCAGACCAAATGACGCGAACAATAATATCACATACTTCTTGACTCTAGTACATTGGTCACCCAGGCCCTGCTGGTCCAACATGTTGTCGGCCTCGTCAATAACGAGGACACGCAGCTGAGACACATCGAACTGGCGTCGGCGGATCAGATCCATGACAGTTCCAGGTGTACCGACTACGATGACTTTATCCACGCGTCCGTCACGGGGGATGGAGCCGGGAATGGCGGCCGATACACCCAGATCCGGCACGAACTGACCGATAAGGCCAATAACCATCTCGATCTGACGAGCCAGCTCACGGCTAGGGGCAAGAAGTAGGGCCTGGGGTTGGTTAGGCTTGGTGTGATCGACGCGGGCGAGGACCGTGGTAACGAAAGCTGCCGTCTTGCCAGTTCCCGACTGAGACTGGGCAATCATGTTGCGCGGGGGGTTCGCAAGCATCAGCGGTAGTGCTTTCTCTTGCACCTTGGATGGCTTCGAGAATCGCATGGCTGTTAGACCGGTGAGGACTTCCTGAGGCCTGCCAGGAAATAATTAGCACATACCATACACGATGCCTGCGTCGAAGAAACACGTACAATCCCAGCTCCTCGAAGGTGTGCGCCGAACCCAGAGGATTGTCGGTGTCCTGCCGGAGATCGCTGAGTTGAACCTCAACATCGTAGCTATTCTCCTGGAGCATAGAGTCATTGCTTGATTGAGCCTGGTCTGGATGAGCCTGCTCAGGTGAGGTGATACGCTCCGCGAGGTCAGCCATGGCGGATGGTTGGTGCGCGAGGAGACGCGACAGGATATGCGACTCTGGTGACTAGACGTAAAAGTGGCACGCGCAATGGTGTTGATTGACTGCGTCGCGGTCAGGGCTATAGAGAAAGAGAGAGTCGAATATCACAACCTTTCGTTGCTCGTTGCTCGGGGGGTCAACGAAAAGTTGAGTAGGGTCGAAGGATGGTTGCGACGGGAAGGTCAAAGAAAAAAGTAGACGAGGCTACTAAAGACGATGTCTCAAGAATAAGGCACTGGACCCTTACTTAGGTAGAGCAGGTACTACCTAGGCAGTTATTATTGGTACCAGGAAAGAAAGACGAGTCGGCCCACGGATTTGTTGCGTGCAGCCCGCAGCGGCATTCAGTCTGATGATGATGTAGGTGCATATGTTTTTTTGGGGAGCGAGAAAGGGAGCTTTTTTCCAAGCTGTCAACGTTTGGTGGGGCAATCAATGGTTGCAACCTCCAAGGTTGAATGGTGAGTGGCTCGTGGTGGGGTAGTTGAGAGTAGGACAGGAGGGGCAGGAGGGGGCAGCCTTGGAACTTCGAGGTTGTGGTTCCCCTGAACGGGACCAACTGAAGACAGCTAATTGGCAGGTGCGTTTCTAGTACGTATCTCGTCATGCGGCGGGGTTGCGCGTGCACTAAAATACACTAAAGGGCGTACCTAGGTACCGAACAGCCGGTCGTGCTTCAGCACCGCAACGTTGGAAGTGGGCTGTGCCTTTTTAACTTGTTCAACTTGTTCAACTTGCTACCTTAACTTAGCACTCTACCTCGTCGTCCTCTGCCCGGCATGTTCATGATATGGCCTTGTTAGACGAGAAGACCGCGACCACTCCACGTTGTATATTGAGCAGCAATTCTTGCAGGCCTGCCGCTTTCGTCCCTGCCCCTGTCCTTGTCCCTGCATGCCTCAAGCCATTGTCTAGCTTTTGCAATGGCTGAGGTGGATGCTGCACCTACATTCGGTGCCGAGTTAAAGGTATATTGTCTACTTCTTTTTTACTCCTCCTATGTCACGTCTAGAATAACTCACTAAATATTACCTGTTCGCAACTACGTAGGATGGCTTCAAACCTGCCAGCGCCTGGGCTGCCAACGGCATCGCCTGGCTCGACGATATCCAGAGTTTCTATCGCGAGAGGAGTGCCATCGAGAAGGAACATAGCGCAAGACTTAATGCGTTAGCCAAGAAGTATTTCGAAAAGAAGAATAAGAAATCAGCTAGTTTAAGCGTCGGCGACACGCCTGCTATGACACCCGGTTCTCTCGAAAACGCTTCTCTGACCATATGGACCACTCACCTTACTACTCTCGAATCGATAGCCGACCAGCACGAGAACTACGCGAATGAACTTGTCCAGAAAGTTGCCGACCCCTTAAAATACTTCGGTAGCAAGTTCGAGGAGTTGCGCAAACGCCACGTCGAATATGCTACCAAATTAGAAGCCGAGAGGGATTCCTCGTATGCGGACCTACGCAAGATCAAGACCAAGTACGATGCTGCGTGCCAAGAGGTGGAGAGCAAGCGGAAGAAGACCGAGTCTTCTTTTGACAAGGCCAAGGCTCAGAGTCATTATCAGCAACAGTTGCAAGACATGAACAATGTCAAGAACACCTACTTGATAGCCATCAACGTTACGAATAAGCAAATGGAGAAATACTACCACGAGTATATCCCCGAGGTGATGGACAGCTTGCAAGACCTCTCAGAATTTCGGATACTGAAATTAAATGCAATTTGGTCTACCGCGGCCGGCCTGGAGACGGCGATGCTGCAGCAGAGCAATGGCCTAGTCGACCACTTGGCCCAGGAGATCACCCGAAACCAACCGCACTTGGACTCCATGATGTATATTCGGCACAACATGGGATCGTGGCAGGAACCGTCTGACAAGGCGTTCGAACCCAGTCCTGTATGGCACGATGATGATCTCATGATTACCGACGAAGCAGCCAAGGTGTTCTTACGCAATGTACTAAACAAGTCCAAGGGCCAGTTAGGAGACCTTCGAAGAGAAGTGGACAAGAAGAGGAGGGAGATCGAAGGTGTCAAGCGGACCAAAGAAAGGATACGTGAGGGGAAAGATAACCAGGACGAAGTGCTCGTTGTGACGCAGATGTTTGCCATGCAGGAGGACCTGCACCAAGTCGATCGCAGACGCCTAACAGCAGAAGTTGAGACTTCAACCATCACGTCGGCAGTTGGAGATGTCACACTGGGAGCCAAAAACCATAATTTCAAATCGCAGACCTTCAAGATCCCGACAAATTGCGACCTCTGTGGCGAACGCATATGGGGCTTGTCGGCGAAGGGCTTCGACTGCAGAGATTGCGGCTACACGTGTCATAGTAAATGTGAGATGAAAGTGCCTGCTGAATGTCCGGGCGAGCTATCTAAGGAGGAGCGCAAAAAATACAAGGCCGAGCAGCAATCAGCAGCAGGAGCTTTGCTGAAACCCCGAACCGGCCAGCCAGACCACGTCGCAGAATTACCAACTCTCAGCCGGTCCAATACCATGAATTCTTTGAGCTCTGGATATGCGGCTAGTGCGAACAGGTCAATAACCGGTTCTGTAATAAGTCCACGACCCCCTACCGAAGATGCGCCACCTGAACCTCCCGGCCCTCGACCTACCTCTACTATAAAAAAGGCGCGTCTTGTTGCACCGCCGCCCTCGGCCTATATCAGCGAGTTGCCTGGCAGCTCACCTAGCAGCTCGGTTCCGGTCAAGGCGCCAGCTACTGAGCAGAAGGGCAAGATGCTATATTCTTTCGAAGCGAATGGCGACGGTGAAGTTTCCGTCACTGAGGGGCGGGAAGTTGTCATTCTCGAGCCCGACGGTAAGCTTCATATCCTCCAACTCACTTGCACCTAGTTTTGCTCACATGGACTTGTAGATGGTGCCGGTTGGGCGAAGGTGCGAGCTGGTTACAAAGAAGGAATAGTGCCCGCTTCCTATCTCGAGATCTTCCCAGCGCCTATCGCCCCTCACGACACGGGATCTTCCTTTAACAACCGTCCCGCGTCTACGTATTCTAACTCGGGCTCGTCTATCGGCACCGCAGGCCCTTCGGTGAAGAAGAAAGGACCAGCAGTCGCACCACGTCGTGGAGCTAAGAAGCTGAGATACGTTGTCGCAATGTACGACTACGCGGCGCAAAGCGAGACCGAGCATAATATGACGGAGGGTGAGCGGTTCGTCTTGATTAAGGAGGACCCAGGAGATGGTTGGGCGGAGGTAGAGAAAGGGGGCGTGACCAAGAGCGTGCCGGCGAGCTACGTACAAGTAGCGAGAGACTAATAGGTTCATGCCCTTTCACCAAAATCCAGTTACACTTCAAGTCACTTCAAGTTACTCCACGGCCCTTTGGCTACCAACTACACCGATTAGCATTGGATAGACGGCGGGCGACGTACCTTGGTATATATGTAGCAGGCGATGTTGATATACCGTTTGGACTAAAATCCAATTTCAAGATACATACCTATTATAGAGCCTAGGTACTATAGTGGTCGCTTGCATTTGGACTCGGTGAAGTGAGAGCTCGACCACGAGAGTAATACGGAATACCTGACTTAGCTCTAGAGCTAAGTTGGCAGTTGGTTGTCCCGCAACTCAGCTACAGTAGTTGTGGCAGATGTGCACCGCCACATTCTTGCAATGCCGAGAGAGGCCGCGTTCGGCGCGATCCGTTATCCGTTATCCGTTATCCGTTATCTCACCCCGAAGCATGGCGTTCTAGACTCGATCATCCTAGGGAAGTTTCTATGATGCTAGTGATGCAATTGTATTTCTAAGCCATTTGCGGGTTCGGTCGGCATCTGGTCTTATAAATCTCTTTCTAGATTGCCCCACAAGCAAAAGTCGAGAGAAGGAGGAGAAAAGGCCCAAGGGTGAGAAAAAGAGGGAAGAAAGAGGAATCCCATAGTACGATGCTAGAGCTTGTCGAGACCGTTAAATACATCCATTGCGCTCACCAGCTCGGGGCTAAACTGACGTCGCTTCTCTTCCGCCCGCATTACCTCCTCAGGTTCATCCCGAATTAGGAAACGAGCGATCGTCGCTTAGGGCTCTGGGTCCAGAGGAAGCACGTCGACCGGTTTAGTGGTAGCACCAAGGGATTGCGTGCTCGCCCGCCCAGTTGACATATTCTACTACCTACCAGACGCCGACATGGCTTCGAGACCCTGAATCCAGTCCGTCCGTGGGGGTTTGCCGGTAGCCACGAGAGTCGCATTTGAATTACGGCACAACAACCTATAGTCAGCTGTCAGACGCCACGTAGAGAAGGCAGAAGTTTGACTTGCAAGCTTGCCGTATAGTGACGTGGGAAGAAGTTGAGAAAAATCAATATAAACACCTGGCCGAGTTGGTTGTCATTCTACACGTATCTACCACCAAGGAAACATCCCCCCTTTTATCTTACATACACCAAGCCTGGCCACTCTGAGCAAAGACCATACTTGATACTTGGCGCCTCTTCTCGAAGCACTACGACATAGCTATCCCACCCGGCGAATTTATCAACGGCAACGATGGGCCTATTGTATGTTACTCTCCCAAACCAAGATACGGAACCCAGCCTAGTGGTACAAGTTTGTTAACGCTGGTTCTAGAGCTGAGGGCACGGCCCTTGATTGGCCGGACGCGCAGAAGTATGCGCATCAAGTCAGGGAATGGGGTATCAAGGTAGTTCCTTATCGCAGCTCTTGTTGCAGCCTCTTGAACTGACCCGTGATACTAGCAATTACTAGAGATATGGAACAAGGCCAAGCACAAGGAGCGAGATGCCATGTTATGGGGTGACGAGGTATCGTATACTCTACCTCCTTACCATCTAGCCGATTATATTAACGACGTCCATAGATAGAGTACCTAGTCGTCAAATATTCCAAAGATGAACCCAAGGTCCTCCTATCGCTCCGGCAGGCCGATATTCTCAAGGCACTGGCAGCTGATGAGGAACTCTCCGACAAAGGCGGATGCGTTCCGGCACTTCAGGAGCTCGAGTCGCAGAGAGCAAATCCGCTGCCAGTCTTTCACCCTGAGTTCGGTAGATTCATGCTCGAGGCTACGCCGGGCAAGCCATGGGGCATCGGGTTTAAGGAGCTTTTGGGTGTTGAGCCTGACATGAAGAATAGGTATTGCTGCCTTCGCGATATAAACACACAATATGAAGCTAACTGGAGTCTAGGCGGAGAATTGCTAAAGACCATATGCAACCGGAAGAGCACCCCATTACTCTCACGACGTTCCCACGTCTGGGTGTCCCAGGCGTCTTCACGGATCCTTATTACCCGGCGTCTGGATCGAAGCTCCGGTCACAATTTGTGCCAGATGAGATTGCTAACCCGCACATTCGATTTCCCACTCTAGCAGCAAATATCCGTTGGCGCCGCGGAAGGAAGGTTCAGGTGAATGTTCCAGTTTTTCATGATGAGAAGACGCCGAATCCATGGAAGGATCCCTCGGTCAACTACGACCTCCATAATTGGCCAGAGGACGACGACGTGAGGAACGGCGCAGCTCCAGACAATTTCATTCACATGGATGCTATGGCATTCGGCATGGGAAGTTGCTGTCTGCAAATCACATTCCAGGCCAAGAACATCATCGAAGGTAGACGGATGTATGATCAGCTAAGCCCAATCGGACCTATCATGTTAGCTTTGACGGCGGCAACCCCTATTTATAAGGGATTCCTCGCCGACACAGACGTCCGCTGGAACCAGATCAGTCGTGCTGTAGACGACCGTACCCCTGAAGAACTAGGGGAAAAGGTAAGTGCATCATCCATACAATTCATTACCGAACCGGCTTTGGAAAATACTCATATTTATCAAGCCCCTGAAAAACAACCGGTGGCGTATTCCCAAATCTCGTTATGCATCCAATTCCACTTACATCAGTACCGACGCACGCCTGCGACCGGAATATCTTGATCCCAATCTCGTTATCGATGAGGCAATCAAGGCAGAACTTCTTGAAGGAGGCATGGATGATCGCCTTGCAACGCATTTTGCCCATCTATTTATTCGCGACCCCATAGTGATCTTCAACGAAGATCTCGAGGAGCTCGACCTAACGAAGGCCGACCATTTCGAGAATATCCAGAGCACCAATTGGCAGCATATGCGATTCAAGCCACCTCCGCCGGGCTCTGACATTGGCTGGCGTGTCGAATTCCGCCCCATGGAAATCCAGATCACGGATTTTGAGAACGCGGCCTTTGCCGTGTTCATGGTGCTTATAACGCGTGCGATCCTTAGCTTCGACTTGAACTTCTACATACCTATCGCCAAGGTGGACGAGAATATGGAGACGGCTCATGCTAGAGATGCCGTATTGGAGAAGAAATTCTACTTCCGGAAGAACCCGTTCCCAAATCGACCAACACGCAGCGGTGGCCCATCGCGCGCGGGCTCGCCCACGG
>JAOXNK010001481.1:0-14464 GCA_028566675.1 Hypoxylon intermedium
CGTCTTCCTGCGTCTTCGCCGCCCTCCACTCAACCCACTCGAATAATCCCTTGAGTCCTAGCAGGTCATCTCTACTCCCGCGCCCGACGGTGTCCTGAAGAACCAGTCGTGCGTCAACGGCACTAACGGCGCTGTTACTGACGTCAGGCCCGCCGACACTACGGTCAAGTACGATACCGCGCTCCGCCTGCGTGAGCTTCCGAAGCGATGGCACGTTATCGAACAACCACTCGAGGGGCTGGGCGGCCGTGTCCGCGGACAAACCACTGGCGCTACCAGGCCCAACACCACCCTGCCGACCGAGTGCGAGCATCGTCGTAGCAAACGGGCTATCACTAATAGGCCGTCTACGTAGGTACAGGGCTTGAGAATGTTCAAAGGCGTCAGCGTACTCTGGGTGGGTCTCGAAATTGAGCTCGAGGTTCCAGAATTCGGGTGACATGGTTCGGACGCCTTGTATGTCGCCCAGGGGAGGTAGCAGGCATGGAGTCATGCGTACTTCCTCCTCTATTGTATTCTTCAAGCGGATGGCAACAGGGACGCTAACGGGTGCATTGGTCGCTACGTCCTTCGTGACTAGGCACCGAGGATCCGTGGCTAACACCCAGAAGTGCCGGAATGCTTGGAGATGGCTCTTGTTGTCTTGAACAGAATCCGGGAAGACGGGGTAAAATGCGACGAGTAGCGAGGCGATGGCAATATTTGACGTGTTGAACGTTTGTGTGCCGCAGCCTAGCGACAGCGCCCCAATGGCCATATGGGTCGCCATGTGCGAACCATACGTCGTATCCGGGTGGTTGCGAGCGTGGAGGGACCGTAGGTAGCGGAGAACCTCTAAATCACAAGTACCGGCCATGACCGTGGCACAAGAGAGCGCAACAACATCAAGGCACATTTGTGCTGCGACAAGCACAGATCTGTTGTCGAAAGAGTCCTTCGGGCTAGTGTTGCGGCATTGGCCGTAGTATTTATGGATGTAGGAAAGTAGAAGGTCGCGGACTCTCAAGTTTCCCGAGCCGGCGAAGCGTAGCGCTATGGAGAAGCAAAGTCCGGCCAGGATAGTAAGGAATGGTAAATGTGTAGAATTAAGAGGTCCGCGAGACGGATGATCTGACGAGCGACTTGCTGGCTGCAGTCTTGAGTGATAGCGAGACGGAAGATTCCTGCGGACCCAGCTATGTGTAGGTTCGATCTCCGACCAGAGAATGAGGTGCTTGGCGACAGTCCGCAGTAGAAGAATGTCAGGGCGGATGTAGTCGAACTGTAGGGGCGCATCAGGGACATCGATTTTACGGGCTACTATGTGATCTTCGGACTTCATGTAGATGAGCGCGATCGCCACGACAGCAGCGGCGGTAGATCTGTCTAGAATGTGCACATGTTCAGCCTTCTTGCTGGCTGAAGCCAGGGTGAGTAATTTTTCAGTAATACGCATATCATAGAGTCCCTTGAGGTCGGTGCCTTTTGCTAAGTTGATAAAACCAAGGGCGAAACCTGCAGCTAGGCGGTAGCATTCGGTACGTAGGGGTTCTTCGTCCTCGTCGGCTTCGATATGTTCAATTTCAGACATCATGATTTCGCTCATCCGACGGTGCTGACTATTGCAATAAAGCAAGCCGATGCCCATGATACCGGTAGTCTGTGTAAGGGGCGACAGATTCAACTCGGCCGCGCCGCGGGGCAGCATTCGCGTGACATGAACTGATAGTAATCTTGTGATGAGAGAATCCATGGTTCCGATATATGATGCTGCTAATCCCAAAAGTAATCCAATAGAGGTCATAGTATGCTTTGGCGTTAAATACTTGAAGGCAACCCATTTAGCTACGCCTTTGAGATGCCCATTAAGGCCTAGAGCTAGAAGGAAACCAGCATGCCTATTGCTTAGGTCGTTCCCAGGCTTATTATAAAGGATCCATGATGTGTCTATCCCCTTAGCTTGTCGGGAGATAGACAAACCACCAGCAACGCCCGAGTGGAAGAAAGCCCAAGCGATCTTCTCTTCCGTGAAAAGCGATTTGTCGACTCCTACTGTTACATTATTAGGTTTGACGATACAGTTCAGAACAAAGCCATTGATGTGAAACTTCTGAGTCAAGAGAGGGAATCGTAATCCATAGTTCATGAGACCACGGCCAGCCGGAATGGACAGTGTGTTGTTGGCGAGCCTAGTCACTATCTCCTTCTGCTGCTCGAGGTAGTACGGTTCTGTCCATTCGGGAAGTGGATCTAACCGTATGGCTCGCGGTTTCGTGGTGTTCAGCATCATCTTAGTCTCGTCGAGGCGCCGGTCTTCTTTGAAGATGGCACGAATCACCGCCTGTTTATCGCTCTCGGCGATATCATCGGAAGGCGCATCGTTGAAGTCCCCGACATTCTGGCAAAGTGCATTGAAGTCCCATGAGGCAACGTGAGTTGGCGCCTGAATAAAATTAGTATGGCTCACTAGGAAATGCATCGAAACAACTTACAAGCACGTTGGTTGAGCGAATATGAAGACGATTCGATTTTGTCAAAACCGAGCCAACGTCACTCCTGTTAACTAATTTCAATAATCCCTTGGTCCATCTCGATGGGGGAGAGGACTGGCACTGTGAAACTGCATCTTGAAGTGGCACAAGTACAGATTCCGGCAAGGTCTCTAACATAATTGGTGTAATGCCACTTTGATACATTGACTCCACGAAATCCATTGGCGTCCTATTTCTTAGCGACAGTCTCTGTAGGAGCTTTTCGAACATCTTGATACGTGGAACAACCGAGGGAACCATCGCCGATCTTATCGGCGGCACGAATGCTGACGGACTTGACTCTTGCGACAGACGTGTTCGGATCCAATCGAAAACATTCCAATATGCTGGCTCTGTAGGTACGAGAGCTATTGAAATGACCATAGAGTCTGGACGATGATCTGGCCAGTCCAGAGGCATCTCGAGTTCGTAGCACTCCACCCATTTATGCCATTTTAGCCACTGAGCGACCTGAAATAGCACGGCTCGCAAGTTCAGCGATCCTTGCGTCGATGCGTGGGAGGTAGTGATATCCAGTTTTTGCTCTTCCAGCAGCAAATGTAGCGAAAGAAAAATATCTTGGGCATATCGTGTCCGAGTCGCGTAGTCATGACTGGAGGATGTTGGGAGGTATCCGCTAGAACCACACGCAGCTTCTCCGTAAGCAGAGGACAGGTACCCCATAGCGTGCTTCGTATGTGATGAGAGAAAACATATGTTGCTCCCTGCAGGGCTTGGTCGGAACATTGCCGGCGACGAATCATCCTCTTCCATCATCCATTGCCATGCCTTGTTTTCTATCCAGGGCGGGTGCGTTAATGAACCTGGATTCTCATACGTATTCATTGAATCCCAGTCGGCAAAATCGATCTGAGCTCCGCTACTCGATCTGAGAAAACCTTTAGATCTCCTCCGAGGCGTATTATCTACGGGTAGCGTAGCTTCATCGATACCTAGAGCAAGATATATCGAAAGCATCTGAACAACAACAGCGGACCACTCGATATCTCCGAACTCGGCGTCTTGCTGTCGAAGCCATTCAACAATCTCCCACCAGCTGGCGATTAATCTTTCCCCGGACGGAGCTGGAAGAGCAGACCGAAGAACCTTGAGGATCTTCGCAACCCGTGCGGAGGAAGGCTTGAGCTGAATACGTATCTGATGGTATTGCTGGGTATCGTCATCTAGGATGTCCACAATACCGTCTAGCTTAGAGTGCCGTAGCCCGGCAATCTCCCCGATTGCAGGAGTTATGGCCCTTCTAGTGCCAACATCTCGGTTAATGAGGCTGCCATGATAATCGAGGCTACGTAGGTTAGCAAGAGATAGTTTTGGGGGAAGTGTTACGGATGTCAACCGAGTCCACGGCGCTTGAAGACTGAGTTCCCGTTGCCCGTCGGCAGACTGCGACAGTACAAGAATCATCGCAATATCACCATCGACGATCTTGCACGAGTCTATCACATTCTGAGCTTTTCTCAGCTGCCCAAAGGTGACAACTGTCCTATCCGGTTCGGAAGATGACTTGCCTGATTGCAAGTAAAGGGTCAATAATTGTAGGCGCTTTTCCATCGGATCTTGAATCCCCACCAAGACTTGCTGCCGGTTGTGATCATCGTCTATAGACTCGGGACCAGTGAGACAAAAAACCTTGCACTGTTTTCTGGCTGGCTGTTTTGAGAGTGAATATCGGACGTTGCTGTTGTCGATGGGGATGCTGTGGATTTTGGAGAATAAGATCTCCTGAGCGAGTCCGTCGAAGTCATGATCATCTAGGCCCATACTATGGAAACCTTCAAAATCACCTCCGGCACGTAGCTCTTCCAGTAAATTATCGACCGGTGCTTCTAGTAGAGTATTTGTGCTGAGATTCGTAGCTCCAGTGAAGCTGGGCCCGGAGAAGATACCACTAGTTCGGCCCCGATGGCTACCGTGTGAAGTGTCCCTCCTGGTATTGGGATGGTTGGCAATTTGGGCTTGTTCTGAAAATGCCGCTCTATCCTGGGAAGCAGACAGATCAGCTCTCGCAAGCATAGAGCTTACGCGACGAGAGGTTCGACGGGTCGCACCCGACTCTTTCTCTATTCCCAGAGAAGATTCGAGATTCTCGAGAGTTTTATTAATCTTCTCGACTTTTTCGCTTTTACGCGGCCTTTTCCCCGGTAGAGGGACACCGAAGCTATCCCTAAAGCTAGGGTGCAGTGGTGTCGTGGCACCACTAGGTAAGCCCGGTTGCATCGAACTGCGGCGTCGATCCGTAGCCTTCTTGGCGAGCTTACGACCGTTGATGAATGGATCTTCGTTGACGATATAGGTGAGCTTCCAAACAGTGTACATAGATGTCTCTCTATTAACGGTAACCGCAAGGACCAGCTTTCCCTCGTTTCTTTTATAGGATTGATGATGGGGGATTTCTTCCAGGTGGACTATCTCTTCTGCCCGGTCGAGGAAATAGGGGGATCTGTCAGAATTTCGGCGACTCTTGCGCTTGGTAGATTTATCAGTCTGAGTAACTACAAGCCCCAGTTCCAACAGAGGATCGGTGAGAGCGACTAGACGTGGCCATTGAGAATCACTTTTCCCTTCAGGAATTTCCCAGAGATTGTCAAGGTTGGAGTTCAATCTCAGAGGGAGCACCTTGGGCTTGCCCAGCGTCTCGGTTGTGAATGTACTGAGTTGGGAGGACTTGATAGAAATTGGCGAAAGGTTAGATATAAAAGAATTATGAGGGACCCGAGGAAACTTGAGGCTCGCAGCCGAGGTAGCATCAGCTCGTTGTCTTCGCTGTATGATGACACCTCGAGGAGCGGCGCAGGCGGATTCGACCTCGAAAGGTATGTGCACGACATGACTAGTCCCATCGATGAAGTAGACGTGAGCTTGGGTCTTTAGGAAGACCACCAAAGCTTTGGACAAGGGTCTCTCATCCTCGTCAAAGCGAACTCGTTTTCCTCCGGGGCTGTTTTCTTGGACATCGTCTGGCTGTTCAGAAGTAGGGAAATAAGTCAAGAGGGCCTGAACGATAGGCTCCTTTTCCAGTTTGAAGCCGAAACATTTCCGGAAAACACAACCTCTCGACCATATGACGGTGTCTTTGGTGACCAGAAGCTCATCTTCTCCTCTACCGTCGGCGGTGTGGTCAACGGTAATACTCCAGTCAAAGGATGAGCTGGGTGGGTTCTCGGGTAGAAGCTGTTCCTGTATGGCATATTGCAGAGCAGTGGGCTGGTGCAGCCCGAGCGATGTCACCGAAGCCATGACAGTCGCGTTGAACCCATCGAAGACGAGTAGACCGTGGTTTTTTTCTCCTTGGTAATATCCCAAGCAGGGGAGAAGTTGGCCTCAGATGTGTGTGCTGGGTTCATTCCCTGGCAAAATTTAAAAGTTGGCTCTAGAAATCACTCTATGCAGACAGGCGCGTTGGAGAGGAGCGGTAGACGCGACGATAACCTAGAGTTAGATTTGGTATAGATACCTAGGTACGAAGGTCGGGGCCAAAAGTTTCGCACATATTTTGGTAAGCTACACTAAGTGCACGGCAAGCTGACACTGTATCAGCCACACACTAGGTTGTGGGCCTAATAGTGGCTCATCCGCTGAAATTTTGTGGCAGGTCACTATAACTGCAGGGTCCTTAGCCACTATCATTTGGTAATACCGTGCGATCTGATCCCTGTACACATGGTGTAGCTAACCAAAATATGTGTGCGACTTTTGGCCCCGACCTTCGTACCTACAGCAACTTGTGCCATGTGGAGGGGTTCAACCGTTCAAGGCAGGTCTAACGTAATTGGGCCAGGGTTAAGTACGTGTAGGCGGGAGGCAGGCCACTTAGCCGCCCTGCAGGTACCAAGTGGGTCTGGGAATACACTGTGAGTCGCACCCGCTGCATCTGGTTAGATCTAATCTCATTGGTCCTTGCTGTGCCTTGCTCTTGCTCCTGCTGTCTGGCTGAGCCTGTGTAGCCTTGGCAGCCTCGGGATAGCTAATGGGAGCTACGACTGACGTAGCGGCGTAGCTAGCTAGCTACCTGAGTACCTAATCTTATGCACCTCCCACGGCCAGCTCAAGTAGGCGCGGTCAAGAAGTCGCAAAGATTGAATCTTCCACCCATATTTCACTTGATATACGCAACCTCTTCCTCCATTTCCCATATCCTCTACAGCATAGGCCTGATGTCAACATCTTGGGTTGATCGCCTGTCATGACAGAAGCACAGCCCAAACTGGGCAACGACGGTAGCAACGATGCCCACGACGAGGGGGTGACAGATAGCAGCCTGGCCGGTTCGAAACGTGGACCGGCCTCCAATAATTCAGAAACTTCTCCTGAAATCGCGGGGGACACAACAAGAGGTATACAGAACGAAGGCGACGAAGAGAATGGGAGCGGTAACGAAGAGGACGAAGAGGATGACGACGACGAAGATGACGAAGACGAGGATGGCGACGACGAAGACGACGAAGATGACGAAGAGCCTAAACTAAAATACGCTCGCTTGACACAGCACATGAGCGCCGTCTATAGGAATGGCGACGCCACCAGTGCGTTTCTCGTGGCAGGCGACAAGATGATAGTTGGATCGCATAATGGAAATATTGTAAGCCGCTATCGTGAGCCCCGAAGAATCTTCACTCTACCAGACGACTAGTACTAAAGTACGAGAATAGCACGTCGTCCAACTGCCAGACTTCCAATCCTTGCGCGTCTACCACGCCCATTCCGCCTCCGTCACTAGCATCTCGATATCTCCATATCCACCTCCCTCTTTACCTCCTTCCCTCAAGCCCGAAGCCGTCGCTAGAGCGGTATCGCAATCCGTCAACCGACCAACTTCGTCGAGGCAGTCGCCGTCTTCCTCGGCTGGCCAGCGGAAAACGCAAGAACCATCACAAGTTCCAAATCTCCCTTCGAATAACATCTTCATCGGAACCTCTTCCATGGACGGGAACGTCTGCGTCCAGTCTCTAATCGATCTAAGAGACGTACAACTCAGAAACTTTGCTCGGCCAGTTCAAGCTGTAGCATTATCGCCAGACTATAGGAATGATAGGACATACCTGTCTGGCGGCCTGGCTGGTAGCTTAGTCCTCACCGTCGGAGCTCCGCAAGGACGAAGTACATCGACGATAACGGGAACGGCCGCGGCGGCTGCATCGGGTTGGCTCGGGAGCATTGGCATCGGCTCGAACACTGGCAAGGACACCATACTTCATTCCGGGGAGGGAACTATCAGTACGATAAAGTGGTCGCTGTCGGGGAAATACGTTGTCTGGTTGAATGAGCATGGCATCAAAATAATGCGAACTAGGTTGCACTTAGACAGCGCCGATGTCGAAGATGCGTGGAAGCGAGTAGGCCATATTGATAGACCACAGACGGACGAGTGGGAAGAAATGGCTGGTGTCTGGAAAGGCAGGGCCGAATGGATCGACGACCAGGCGATCGGGAGCGAGGAAGAAGTCAAAGAAAATGATGCGTTGGGTGCCTTGTCACCTGCTGCTACGAGGCTAAGCCAGCAGGCCCAAAAACACGATAAAACAATCGAACGATTAATCGTTGGATGGGGCAGCACAATATGGATTATCCACGTGCATCCAGGAGGCGTCGGCGTAGGAAAGCATGTGGGAGAAAGGTCTATCGGTAGGGCCGAAATCGTGAAGATGTGCGTATACCAACCCCAAGTTCCACTTGTACATGCTAACACATCTAGACTTCGTATGGACTGCATCATATCGGGCATTTCGTTGTATACGCAAACCCTGCTTCTGGTTCTTGCATATTGTAAACCGGAAGCCGAAGATCATGAACCAACAAAAGGTGCCAAGGGACAGAGGCCGTCGAGCAGCGGCGAGCCATCTGGCGGGCTCAAACGCCGTCATAATGCTCTACCGCCGGAACTAAGACTGATTGACCTCATGTCGCAAGCCGAAGTTGACAAAGACAGCCTCACGGTTAGTCGTTTCGAGCGGCTATCATCGAATGATTATCATCTGGGAGTGCTGCCTGCGAATAAAGCTGCTTCTGTTGTAGCTTCTCGGGGCACTTTAGAGGCTCTGGCAGGCTTTGGCACAGATGTGTGGAATGCTGCTATCAACCCGAGGTCCTTGTTTGGCTCTGGCGCGAGCATACGAAGCAGGGACAGCAATGATGCCGCCTCGAGTCCGAGGGCGGGTAATACAATGGCAAGCGTCCGAAGCGCCCCTAGGCCAGCATCTCGGACGGCACATCCAAATCTTGTCAAACCAGGTGCGAAGATATTCATCCACAGTCCGTATGACTGTATCCTTTCAACTAGAAGAGATCTAGGCGACCACCTGGATTGGCTATTGGAACATCAAAGGTACCAACATGCTTGGGAGTTACTAGACGAACATCCAGAAATCATGAATGCTCCCCCGGAGAAGCCTTCGGATCTCTTTCCGGCCAGCCCCGGTCAGAGACCATCAACCGCAGAAGACTTTTTTGACGACACGGCGTCTATGGTAGATGAGCGGATTAGGTTTATGAACACATCGACGGAGAAAGAGAAACGGCGAATCGGTGAGCTCTGGATTCAAGAACTAGTTGAAGATAGGAATTGGACTCGTGCCGCCCAGGTCGCAGCAAAAGTGGTCAATACCCCTCACCAGTGGGAGAATTGGATCTATGCTTTTGCCGGGGCAAAGAAGTTTGACGAGATTGTCGACTATATGCCATCAGAACCGATGCGGCCGCCAATTCCAGGGACTGTGTATGAGATTGTGCTGGGCCACTACATTCAAACCGATAAGCTTCGGCTCAAGGAACTACTCGATCGTTGGCGAACCGAGCTTTTTGACATCAACGAGGTTACCACCGCCCTGGAAAATCAGTTGAAATTCCGTGATGTAAGGGAAGACAGTGTAGAAGATGGAGAGAAAGGACGTGATTGGCGCATCGTAATGGAGAGTCTAGCTAGACTGTACGAGGTGAACGGACGTTACCGGGAGGCTCTCAAGAACTACATCAGGCTTCAAGACGCGGACTCGGCAATGCGGATAATAACAGTGAACCACCTTGCCGATGCTGTCACTGACGACGTTCCTAGCTTCATCGCGCTTAGAGTGCCAGAAGCGGAAGTGAGTCGGATGAGCATATCAGAACTAAAAGAAGCCACCTCGGAAGCTATCACGCTGCTTGTGATGGAGGCGTATAAAGGACTCATCAAACCTGATGTCGTGGTAAGGCAGCTAGAGGAAAGGAATCTGAACCTTTACCTCTATTTCTACTTCCAAGGGTTATGGGAAGTGCACCGGAAGGAACCTGCCGACGAGAACGTATCCCTAGTAGATGAATTTGCAGACTTGGCCGTCCATATCTTCGTTCTCTACGATCGTAAACTACTCATGGACTTTTTGAAGGTCTCCACGTCTTACAGGTTCGAGGATGCGGCTCAGGAGTGTGAACAGGCTAGCTACATCCCAGAGCTTGTCTATCTTTACTCCAAGACAGGGAAGATGAAGGAAGCGTTGTATCTCATTATCGATCGTTTAAGCGATGTCTCGCAAGCTATCAGCTTCGCAAAGGAACAAGACGATCCGGGACTATGGGAAGATCTCCTTGACTACAGCATGGACAAGCCGCGCTTCATCCGCGCACTGCTCGAGGAGGTGGGTACATCGATCAACCCAATTACTCTAGTCCGGCGCATCCCCGAAGGACTCGAGATTCCGGGCCTGCGCGAAGGTTTGAAACACATCATGAAGGAGCATGAACTCCAATACACTATCTCGTCGGGCGTAGCCCGCGTCCTCAGATCTGAAGTTGCCGCTTATCAGAACCAACTTCGCAGCGGACAAAAGAAGGCAATCAAATTCGAGGTTGTAGCCCATGCGCACGACCACGTCGACGTCGAAGTTAAGGAGGTGCCGAGCCTAGCAGCAGCAAAGGTACTATCTTCGCCAAACGCCACCCCGCGTACAGATGGGACTGGAACTGGGACACCTACCGAAACGCTAGACGTCGCCACGATGACAGATAAAGATACTACGGGTAATGAACAGCAGCAACCAGGGCACGACCACCGGGAGTCAAAGCCAGGCCACTGCGCCGGGTGCCACGAGCCCTTCACAGAGTGGGAGATGGAGACGCTCGTTGGGTTCGCGTGCGGGCATGTATTCCACATTACACACCTCTTAGAGCACCTACATCCCGGTCAAGACGTCGAGACTGGACTAGTAGGAAACTTCGGGGACGAAGATCGGACGAGAGGGGGGCGATTTGTAGGCAGTAAAGTGACTCATGCACGGCTGCTCAGAGACCGTATCGAGGGCGGCTGCCCGGTCTGTAGGAGCAAAATGGAGGTTGTTGAAGGTGGCCACGGGTAGAGTATGCATATCTCGTTACGGCACCCAACAGATGATAGTAACTAGTGGTAGCCAGAGTTGGGTCTTATATTTTCTTTTAGCTAGGATGGATGCATAGTTTGGAGTTTTGGAAACATACCGTATACCACTATTACAAGCAGCTCTGTAGGTGCGAAGTTGATCGAAACGTTGGACACCATGCCTTTCTCAGTTGTTTGTATCTTCAAATGGTCCATACTCGCGTCTGCAACCCCTTTCAAATCCACTTGGAACCAAACGATGTCACGTGCAGCCAAAGGCGCATTTCGAATTTATTTTATTGATATACACATGCGCCATTCAGCTCCCTAGCATCTCCAACATCCCATCTCTCCCCTCCCATATATCACAATGGCCGGCCGCCCGAAGCTCAACCGCGCAGAGCTAGATGAGTTCTACGGTCGCATCGCGCTACCAGAAAGTCGCAGATGTTACCCTAGTCAGAGTGCCTGTTACGATATTGGGTACTTAGAAGAACTCATCAAAGCGATGCTGGTCCATGTTCCGTTCGAGAATATCACACAACACTACTCGTGGCACAGGACTATCAATGTCCGGCCTCAGCACCTGTTCAGCAAGATTGTGCGACAACGCCGTGGCGGCTATTGCATGGAATTGAACTCACTATTTCACATCGTGCTCTTGAGTCTTGGTTATAACGTCTTCATGGCCGGTGCGCGGGTCTACAACGCGGAGACCGGCAGATATGGAGGCTTTTCACACTGCGTCAACATCGTCAACGGCGCAGAGGGTGAGCAGTATTTGGTAGACGTAGGATTCGGTGCCAACGGCCCTACAAAGGCTTTACGCCTCAAGCCCGAAGTGGAAAACAGACACATCAAGGACGCAGAAGCACGCATGCGGCTCCTGCACGAGCCCATACCGCAGCAGGTTGACCAAAAGCAGAAAGTGTGGATCTACCAACACAGCATCAACCCCAAGCAAGCCGACTGGGCGCCCATGTACTGCTTCGTGGAAATCGAGTTCCTGCTCGAGGACATCCAAGTCATGAATTTAAGCCCTTGGAAGAGTCCTACCTCGTGGTTCACGCAGAAGGTCGTCGTGTCGCGGTTCACAACGACCGGGGAGGAAGACGGGACGTTCAGCACCCAAGTAGAAAATAACGGGTGCATGGATGGCGCTTTGATGCTGTTCCAAGATACGCTGAAGTGGCGGCGCAATGGCCAGACCGTGCATGAGATTAAGTTTACGACTGAAGCCGAAAGGGTCGACGCAATCAGAAGATACTTCGGTATTGAGATAGACGAAGGGGATCAAGAGACCATCCGCGGAACCGTCAGCGAGATCAAGGAGACTGCTTGAGACACGCTTTGCTTGTGTGATTGCGATTTAGGTGATATATCGTTTCAATACATCTCAAGACCATTATTTGAGTAACTAAGATTACTTCGAGCCCTAGATATGCTTTGATAATAGCTGCTATGAAATGTCTATCACATTAGAAACTATTCTACCATGGCCTGATGTGCTGATAAATAGAGAACTCTGTGTCGCTTTGAGTACGTCACGAACAAGAATGCGCAGATCTATTATCCATCCCATATTTGAAAGTACGGTGATGCTGCAAACCAGTTACCATTTCCACAGCATCTAACTTTTGCGGGGCCACAGCCTTGAGGACCTCGTGGTGTATCAAGCATGAATTGCTTTTGTCTCCGAAGTTGTTTTTGGGCCTGTAGCTCGAGTCTTCTTGCAGTCTCCAGTGGACTGAATCATGGAACACGGCGTTTTGCGGTATGTCTCGTGTGCCGCCCATGTTCGGCTTCACTCTTTGATAATAGAACTTGAATTTATCGTCTATTTCCCACCGCGCAAGGAATGGGAGCCATTCTATCAAAGGGGAATCAGCACATATACTTCCAGTAAGAACTCTTGACAAACCTAGGAAGTTCCAAAAGATGACCTTGAATAGGCCTGAGCCGCCTAGGATTCGCATGATATCATGGGCTGAGGCTGTGAAGGCTTGGCTTTCCTTGAACTTGTCGAAGCCCTTCTCGAAGGTATCAAGGTGCTTGTTCCATTTTAAGCAGTCATTGGGGATTTTGACCACACTATCAACCTTCTGGACCTCCTTGATCATCCTAGAGGAGTCTTGGGTCAGCAATTGCTTTGCAGATGTGTAAGAGGTTTCGTCAATAGACAAAACGAAGAAACGAGATGAGTCGAAAAGACGTTTGGCTGCATACCAGTGAAGAGGGACATCACTCATTTGGTATGGATCTGACGTGGTATCTTGAGATGCTCCAAGGGATTCATCGCCAATGAAAGCCCGTTTGATGGTGTCCCACCACGATGGCGCGCTGTCGGGCTGGACAGGTCGTGGAGCAGGCCAACCGCCGCCCACATCCCCATGGTTACCCGGAAACCTACCGTGATCAGCTATCGAAAAAACCTCAAGATTTCGACGTACATACCATACTTCCTTGATATCTTCCTCGTTGTCTTTCTTGGTGTCCAGTTGCGTATATTCGACGATGTTCTCGCCCAGTTTAGGATCAGGGGGATATATGTCCTGAGCCAGCAGCGCAGCTCTGAACTTGACACGTCTTTCATCAATAGCGACGGCGTGTCTAACATGCTCGGCTGTTCCCAGAACCGACATGGGAGGTGGAGTCCTACCGAAGGGGCCTTCGAGGACTCGTACGCTGCTTACACAATCGAACAATCCTAGAAAATGGACCTTCATGCCTATATAGGCCTCATTCGGCTCCCTTTCATCAGGTTCAACCGACTTGCGGCGGCAAAAGGTTCTGGTGAATGCTCGAAGCTTGTTGTGTGCCATTTCTTTCTGGTCAACGGCGGAGTTCTTCCTGCGATTACTATTGGTATCGGGTAGCAAAGGAGCGCTTCCGGCGCTGGTTTCCGAAACGCTCGATTTCTTCTTGGATTCTTCATTCTCGAGTTCATTGAGTCGTGCGATCTTCAGTTCATAATCTTGATAGAGCTGGTATGCAAAGGGTATCATCTCCTCATTCCCCCTGGAGAGAAGGCCCACCTTATTGAGCATTCGTGCCAGGAAGCGAGCGGTGAAGGCGCCTCGGGAAAATCCAAAAAGGTAGATCTTGTCGCCCGTGTCGTAGTAGCGCATTATGAATCGGTAACCGGCGATGACATGCTCGTCGAATGTAGTTGCAAAACCCTTATCCAGAGCGTTCGAAATGCTGCTGCGAATGCTACCTATGAAACCCTTGTTGGTTTAGCTGAATTCAGGGCTGGAGCCCATGCAGTGTCTTGAACCCTAACCTCGATTCAACCTCTTCATAGTCTAAGAAGACAGAGCTGAAAGAAAATGGGGATTATGGCGGAGTGGCGTCAATAGAGGCTGGAGGCTTAAAATTATTAAGGGTGTCTGGGCCGTTCCAAACTGCCTAGCCTAAAGCCACCTGTGCTGCGCTACGCGGTTTGATGTGGGAGCCTCTTCGTCCAGTGCTTCTGATGGTTCTAGTAAATCAATAAGGTACAGTACATCCTCCTCCTCCTCCTCCTCCTACTACTACTACTACTACTACTACTACTACTACTACTACTACTACTACTACTACTACTACTACTACTACTACTACTACT
>JAOXNK010001491.1:0-14442 GCA_028566675.1 Hypoxylon intermedium
TTCTTCTCGCTTCCCTGGCGGCGCGGGCTGCAGCTTGAAGTTGTTGACGCTGAATTTGCTGTTGACGAGCCAAGCTGGGCCCTTCTGGACGTCGGTGCGGCGGATGTGCGTCGTCTCGGCGGTAGCAGCAGCAGCAGCAGCAGCAGCAGGTTTGGTCTTGGGTCTGCTGGCGTCGCCGATGAGAGCTCGAAGGGCTGCTATATCCGGGTCTCCGGCGTGCGTGTCGCGGCGGGAGGCGTCGAAGGTGCTTTGCCGGTACTCCTTGCGGCAGCTCGCGCACACGTTTTGCTGCTTGTCTAGGTCGGTGGTGAGGACGGCGGTGCAGCCTGGCATCACGCATGTTTTGGGTCCTAGTGCCGAGGAAGAAGTGTGGTTGTTGTTGTTGTTGCTGTTTTTATCGCTGTCTTCGCGCGTGACGCTGCTAGACCAAACGGCTTCGGGCGCAGATGGCGAGGAAGTGGGCGAGGAGTTTAGGAGTAGGCCTGGCTCTGTGACATCCGGATCGATGTAGATGGGCGTTCTTTTGGACCCGCGGCGTGTTGTACCGTCGCCCGCTGCTGAGTCCGTCGATGGTCTCCCTTGTCCGTATCCCGAGTCTCGTTTTTCTCTTTTCGTGGCGAGTTCACTCGGGTTGTATACCTTCTTCGACAACAGCAGGGGCTTCTCGTCGGATTCGGCGGTGCGCCTGGCACCGCGTTCGCGACTGAGGGCGCTCTCGCGATATACTTGGATGGTTACGGCTCCTGCCGATACAGGTGTGCTTGGGGCCCTGCCCTTGGTATAGCACTCCTTCGACGACGACGCCTGGTCGATGGGCGGTTGCCATTCCTTGCCACTGAAACCCGAGGGGGAGGCAAGGGGTAGGTACGGCGAACCTCCCAGATTGTTCATGGGGCTCACAGCCGAATAACTGAAGTTGGGCACGTCGGTCTGCAACTTCGGCCGTGTACTGCTTCTGCCTCTGTTTCCAAGGTCGCTCAACTCGTGCTGTCTTCGATTCCGGTCCTGCATTTCTTGAATCCTGGCGGCATACTCAGCATTGCTGAGCTCCTCCCCCGCCCGCTTGTCAACCTGCGGCCGGTCAGGGTGATGCGTGATTTTATAGGTGGCTATCCAGTCTCGTCGCTCGTCATCTTCTCGTAGGGATGTTTTCCGTTTCCTCTCTTGGTTCTTGCGTCGAATACTACCCACGACTCTGGATATAATGCCTCCATTGCTGCTGTTGCTACCACGGCTAGTATTGCTGCCTTTTCGGTTGGTATTCGAACTGCTCCGCAGGGACGACCCCGATCTCTCCTCGTAGTGATACTCGTGCACCATCTGCTGTAAATTTCTACTGTCTCTTCCTTTTGTGTATATTCCCAGTTTCTCTTGATCGTTTTCGGTTTTTTTCGTATTCTATCAGTAAAGCCAAAGAACTCAAAGTCAATTAAATACAAATTATAAAAGATCGCTGCGCTGTAATGCTAATATGCTTTGCGGTCACTGATATCAAATCATGCCGTCAGAAAACGAGTGTCGCTACCAAATGCCGTAGTTGAAAGTAAAAAGTGTGAGTCTTGAATCAGTGTAGTGGATGCGCGCCGAGCAGCGGACGCAAGCTCCAAGTCATTAGAGACATGCTGCTTTTGTTAGTTGGATTGGATTGTGTGCTTTGCTTTGAGTCAGGCACATGATTGTTTACCTCCGTCACTAACTGCCGTTGTGATTGTTGTGGAATCATTGTTGTCCAGGAGTCACAATAAAGCTTTGTCGATTGTGCCTTGAGCCTCATAGCTAACGTATTGTAAGTTAGTTCAAAGAAATTATGAGCTGTTATCTAAATGTTGAATGGCCAACTCTGTGTCAGTCGTCAAAGAGCCAAGAGTATAATGATTGACCCTGACGTGGAGATTACATGCCGCAAAGTAAATATGCCATAACCGTAGAATAAAATACAATCAACCTCACACTACAGCTTTCGAATACGCGTTGCAACGGAGTTGATCGGCTTGAAAAACATCAGGGGCCATATTTCCTCAGACCCGTCGACAATGTAAAACCACTAGAGATAGAGCGATGGCTGTGCTGAAGGGAATATACATCCGTTAAGATTCAGAGATGTACGGATTATATGATCCCTCTCATTACTGGCGATTGTCAGGTGTTTAGGGGCACCTAGTGTGACTTGATAATGGATAGGACATTCCAAGAGAGTATGCTGGATAATTCTAGTGTATCATTTCAGGTAGAGTTCGTATCACATTAAGGGGTAGTCTGTATTAAGTAGCTGACGGGAAGTTCTAGTATAAGGAGAATCCTGTAGTGATATGAACATTGCCCGGGAGGCAGAACGCTTCCCTCTTCGCTATTAAGCCTGGAACGCTGTATTTCACAGTAAACCCAAAACTGCGGGTGACCATAAATCTCCATAGATTTATGAACCCCTTCTAGACGATCGTATGTTACAAATTAACCGTCACTGTCATGTTGTTGCTCAAAACTAGCAGCACAGGCGGAAGCTCATGGCAAAGCACCTCAATATCCGTTAGATATCTCAGGCTAGCCTCCTCGCTCTGACACGTGCCCTCTTCAGGGATTGGCAGAGTCGTGAGCAGCACGGCTGTCTCGCTACTATGCTGGCGCATGAGCTCGTTGAGGATAAGATGTTGGGCCCGGCTCGGCAAGTCGTTGAACGAAAGAGGCAGGCTCTGCGTGCTATACGCAGAGCGGGCGTCACCGTCCAATTGGCGGTCGAAGCGATAGGAGGTTAGTAACTCTGGCACATTGAACTGCGCATTCGGTTCCGTCTCCTTCCGGGATACCGAGTTCCTTCGAGAGCGAAGCAGCGGCTCAGAAGCGCTAGCTTCGGGTTTGGCAAAGGTGAGACGTGAGCTATTTCCATATTCGCTGTCGAATTTGGTCTCGGGAACTGGACGGCTGGAAAATGGACCGACGGATGCGTTTCGTGACAGTGCTGGACGTCTAGTCCGAGATGATACCATGGTCTCTTCACTGGAAAACATAATCCTTGGACCAGTGCCTTCTTCCATCAGGACTGTAGTTTCAGGGGTTGGTCTGCTAGTGAATCTGCTTGCTGATGAATGGCGCGAGAGGGCCGGCCGCGGCTGTGCTTTCGCTATAGCAGGTGTATCCTGGCCCGATTCCACTGGTGTATTTAGGAGACCGCTCGAGCTCTGCGTTTGCGCGATGGGGGATTTGGGCGTTGAAGTTGAGACTGCTGTAGGGGCTATTGTGCCATACCCCGAAGAATTATTTGTACTTGGATGTCCTGGTCGCTGTATAAGGGGTTGCTGTTGATTTTTCGCTGGCTTTTCTTTACGCTTAATATCTCTATGGCTTCGTCGGCCCGCAAAAGACAGAAAACTAGGCCGTCTTGCCGTAGGTATGTCTTCAATATTTCTATCAATCGCGACACTAGCATCGTCACTGAAGTCGGCATCCGACGATGAAGATTCATCGTCGTCATCATCACTGAAATCTGGCGTATTGCCATTCGTTCGAACATCGAAGGCGGAAGGGCTCAGTTGTTGGGTGTGAATACCGAAATTGACGCCCAGTTTCGCAATGGTAGAAACGGTCTGTTTCTTCGACTTATCCAGCAACTCGTGGAAATCCGAACCCTTTGGTAAACTGTGGCGAGCATCGGATTTGGATACCGAACTTCCTCTCCGCCTAGTAGCATTGAGTATTTCCTCTAAGGAAGCGAGCTCCTGCGATTGGGATATGTCGTGTGATTCAGTCCTTATCCTTTGGAGCTCTTGCCACCATTCATTATCCTTCAGCAACTCATTTACGACGTGACCAAACTCTGAGTTGTATCCCCGGCCGTTGACAATAGCCCCGTAGCTCTGTAGCTCACCCGATGCAAGCCAGAACACTTGGACAGTAGCGTCAATCCGCAGCTTCTCTAGCAATGCCTTTAGTCTCGCTTGCTCCTCTTTAACCTCGCTCTCGTACTCAACGAATACCAAGATGCGAAGCTGATATACCTTTTTCCAGGCAGGAACGCTTTGTAGTATGTAACCGAGTTGTAATATCAGTGTATCTTCACGGCCCGGTTAGTACTGAATTTGAAACTTGGACTATGGCGAACCTACAAGTATCGAAGTTGGTCGTCCACACACTCTTATCACCATCGGTAATCTCGGCTGACATTTGGATCGGCCAGAGGTCGATGTACTTTTTCGTATTGCTCCCGTCAGGACGTGGAGTTTCCAAGGCTTGGAAGCCTTTGCCAATGGCGACATTTAGGCGATGGTGAAGTACGAGATCTTCAAGAATTGTCAGATAGTCCTCAACAGACATCATTCCCTCTGTGCGAATCGTATCGGTTGGGAGAAATCCCTCCATGAGACGAGCGGACGTGTCTCCCCGTCGGCGCCTCGTAGCTTTCCCTTCGGCCTTTGCCCCGGATTTTGCTTGCGTAGGCGAGGCGGGTGCAGTAGGGACTTCAGGTATATGAGCCAGTGGTCGAGATTTCCGTAATTCCTCTATGTTGTAAAACCCTAGGATAGCTATGTTCGGCCGCATTCCTCCTAGGCCGGCCGAGAGGATTAAATTCCGCACGCCCCATACGATCGTTGGTGACATCGTTAGTTGGACAAAAGCCTTGATCCTCGAAAATTCCGAGATGTATCGGGACCAAGCTGACTGTTGCAACTTCGCTTCGTGTATACCCGAATTGAAGTCATCTGTTACGATGACATGGCCTAATATGTATAAGGAACCTTTTTTCAAGGAATTACAGAACTGGACGAGGCGTGTGTGATGGCGTGGGTCATTAATGAGGAGTATAATCTGAGGCCTCCAGAATTTGATATGTTCAGGCCTAAGTCGTAGTAGATATTTTCGTACTTGGTGATATATCAAATTTTGAGAGACGTCACCCCAGTGCTTTGGTGGGCTCAGAAAATGGATAACGAGGAAGAGAAACACGAGCACGCATATGGCTACAGCTGCGTAAGTCTCGTCTATGAAGAACATGGCGGCAGCAGAGACAACACTGCCCACGAAAGCAGTATGCCAGCTAAAAACCTTGAATGCAGGACGAAAATTAGGGGCTGATCCTATTTTCAGTAAGAAGCATGCTAGATTCATAACGAAAAAGGTCATCTACGCAGAATATTAGCAGTGCGACTAGAATCACGCAAAGGTACTCACTAAGTAGCTTATAGATATGAAGGTTGCAATCTGATTCAAGTTCGCAAATAGTGCAATCTGTGCAATAATGTATGTGATGAGTATCGCCAGTATGGGGTCATCACGTTTATTTCCCTTTCCAAATACGGATAGCCCTGGGAGGAGTTTGTCTCGTCCAAGAGCCTGAAGAAGTTTACTGCCCCCTATTATCCCCATCAAAGCCGAGAAGAAGGTCGTTGCACACTCGCCGGCCAGGATTAATGGCGGCCATAAACTCGTTGTAGAGATAACATTGGTGTTTCGGAGGAAGGAAGGGTGAGTGACACTGGATGCTATCGATAAAATGACGACGAAGTAAAGGACAAAAGTGCCTGCCATGGCCCATAACGTCCCTTTTGGTATGGCCCTGCTCGGATTCCATAGGTCTCCGGACATGGAAGCCCCGGCAAAGATGCCCGAAGTGGCACTGAAGAGAATGCCAAATAGTTCTCTGAAGGTATTAATACCATGATATGTAGGGCCATCGGTATGAGGATATAGGTTAGAGCGCATTGTATCGAGACTCCATCCAGTAAATTCAAGTCCGATTGCGTCGTCTTGAAACGGGCTTCTCGTAATGGCCGAAATAGGAACGCTTATGATAGCTACAATGAGTATAACGAAAAGAACACCACTTGCTTGAACGAAGAGAGCACGGCCAGCAAGGCTAAGAGCAGTACATATGACGAGAGCACCTGTCTGCATGCCGTAGCTTTCCCAATACCCGTGTGGTATCAGAGGACCGAGATTTAGTTTTAAGCAGTCTATGAGACCAACGATGTTGAGTGATGTGTTTACGACCTGCGCAAGGTAGAATAGGATGCCGATGGAGCCACCAAACTCGGGACCAAGGGATCTTGAAATTAGATAATAGGCACCGCCTCCTTTAACCTCTCCATTGGACGCTATGGCAGATAGGGACAGCGTCGTTATAAAGTCGATGATGTACGCTATAACGAGAAGACCTATTCAAGTGTTTATATGTAAGGATGCCGGAACGTGATCTATCCGTATCGATGGACCTACCAAACATGCCGAGAAAACCAATTCGGCCCATGATCGAGCCGAAGCGGAGGAACATGAGAATACTGATGATGTTCAGGACAACAGGGACGAAGACTCCGGCGACGAGGCCGAGTTTGGTCTTCTTGCTCGACTGCGCCGGAGCGTTGTCCGCCATATCTCCTCGGGATTCCAGTGGCATATTGATTTGCGGCAACGGTTATCAAATTCGGAATGGCGGCTAGCTGTGTAGTCGTTGAAGGCTGAGATATCAATACCGTATCATCATCTGCCTTGCGTCATGGCTTGAATGGGGGAGCTCCACGGCGTACAGACTTCCAAGAGGTTGATGAGACCTCATCGACAGACGGTGTTGAGGTAGCATAATTAAGTGCTTTTGCTCTCTTTACATCTTGAAGATGGCAACCCCGCCTGAAGTCGAGGTTGAGGAGTAGGTATCAGGGACAGCTAAGAACTAGCTAGAATTGCTCTAGCCTGGTATTGTCTCGCTCTCCACAACCCGTTTGAACTTGGCTGCTTGGCCGCTTGGATAGGAGCTCTATCCAATGGTGCTGGGGGGAATGATCCAAAACGAGACTGCCATAGCAAATGACGTACGCATGCATAGGTACTTTAACGAGAAGAACATCAAATGGTAAAGTAAAGGCTATTACAAAGACTGTGTACGGAATACAATGACCCGATATATTGCCGTCGTGGGGGCGGCGTCGATCGGGCAGTCGGAGTAAGCCCGATTAGGGAGCCAATTAGCCGAGGAACCTGGCCGCCTGGCGGCGTAGGTCCGTCCCGTGGGAGGGTGCAGCTGACTGATTTGGGTTGGTGCTTCAGGGTCTGACTGATAAGATATCACGAGGGTTAGAAGCTACCTGCCAGCTCTGCCTGACCTTACCAACCTCTTACCTCAGACGTGTATTTTCGTCATCCAATTCCTCACCATAGTCTCTTCCTTGGCAGCTATTGGTATGCTAAAATACCTTTTATCGTCTAGGAAGAACTAGTGTTCCTACAGACTGTCTATTCCTATTCCTATTCCTATCCCCGTATCATATTCCACGTGTAGAGTTTGGCATTTGGCTTTGCCCGTTGCAATTAGTTGAAGATAGCTTCGGTGGCCTCCTAACGTGCCCGAGTTCCGAGTGTTTACCTTAAGCCTTGCCGCAGCTAGCGCCGACGCGTCCGATCATCTCAATGGTCACTCTGTCCTAGAGACTACTAATTTCCTCGACACGATGGCGAATTCCGATCAGGAAAGAAGCACGACGCCGCAGCCTGGAGGTCCCTTAGGTGTACCGTTATCATCTTCTCCGGGCTCTCTGCGAAGTCGAACGTACGGCACTTCGGTGCCTCGCGCTGATGTCACTGCTCGATTAGCTTCTCCCGTACCGTCTCATGCCTTCGGTACTCCGCCGACGCAGAGACCTCAGGCGCCAAATTGGGATAGCGAAGATAATGCCGACAACCTAGGACCCCTTGCTGGTCCTGGCCAAACCTCGAGCGGTCCCGGTGTGTCCGCTCTTGCTGCAGCTCTGTCTAATTCGATAGGGACGTCGCCCCCTAGGTTTGGGACTCCGCCGATACGGTCTTCCTCGCCGGCAGGAACTGCCGGAACAGCCTCGGCGCAGCAGCCATCCATAACCCCTACGAACTACGGCTCTTTCGAAGCGAGGTCGAGATTTTTACAAAATAGCGGTACAGGCGCTTACGAGGACCCTGAAATTGTCAAGCGGCATTTGGTCCACCCTACCGATACCGCAGGGTCCAATGATGGAAGCAATTCAAAGGGGAAGCAGGTCAGCGGAGCCACCGACCTGGGTGGTGATGGCGATGAATTTTCCAGTCTTAGGTTACAAGGTGGAGACGTGACTCGCCAGATCTATAGATGGACAGAAGATGCGGAAGGTCGAAATCGCCAGCAGCGTAGCAAAAGCTTTAGCCATGCGAGGGGCGACCCTGAGAGCGACGTCCTCGACATAAATAATATCAAAGTCCCCGGCGGGTTTCGACGAAACTACTTGAGAAGAGCAGCGGAAAGTCCATCTTTGGACCCTCAGGGGCTGGAAGCTGGGGAAGGCGTCTCGAGAGGTAGACGAGATCCCCAGTTGTTCACCAACAATTTCCTAGAATTTCTGTCCATCTACGGTCACTTCGCGGGTGAGGAGCTCGAGGAAGATGACGAGGTCTTGCAGCCTGGCGAATACTTCTCTTCTGGTGAGAGCGACGAGTACTCCGATAGCGACGAGGATAGAGAGCCACTGGAAGATAGTGCCCTTTTGACACCGTCGAAACGCAAGAGAAGACGAAAGACACGAGGCGGTAGCGGTAATAATTCTCCCTTCAATGCGGCTCTGCTCCTCTTGAAGTCATTTGTGGGCACGGGAGTCTTGTTCTTGCCCCGAGCCTACTTCAACGGCGGCATGATGTTCAGCAACTTGGTTCTACTCTTCGTTGCAGCACTCAGTTACTACTGCTTCGTGCTACTGGTTACAACACGATTGAAGGTCAACGGGTCATTTGGTGATATTGGTGGAATTCTGTACGGCGATTGGTTGAGAAAGCTCATCCTAACTTCCATTGTCGTCAGCCAGCTCGGATTTGTCGCCGCGTACATCGTATTCACATCGGAGAATTTACAGGCTTTCATTCTTGCCGTATCCAATTGCAAAACACACATTCAGATCAGCTGGTTGATCTTGATGCAGATGATCATCTTCCTGCCATTCTCTCTATTCCGAGACATCGGAAAGCTTGGTTTCACCGCCTTGATAGCAGATGCTTTCATCGTTATTGGCCTTGCCTACCTTTTCTACTACGACGTCCTCACCCTGAGCACCAACGGTCTCGCGGACATAATTCAGTTTAACCAGAAGGATTGGACACTCTTCATCGGCACGGCTATCTTCACCTTTGAAGGCATTGGCCTTATCATCCCCATTCAGGAGTCAATGAAGTCGCCATCCAAGTTCCCCAAGGTTATGTTTTACGTAATGATTATCATCTCAGTCCTCTTCATTACTATGGGGGCCGTCTCATACGCTGCGTATGGCTCGAAAACGGAGACCGTAGTTCTTCTCAATCTACCTCAGGATAACAAGCTTGTCAATGGCGTCCAGTTTCTCTACTCCCTGGCCATCCTCCTTTCGACGCCCCTACAGATCTTCCCCGCTATTCGAATTACGGAGAATGCCCTATTCACGAGAAGCGGCAAGTACAATCCATATATCAAGTGGCAAAAGAACTTGTTCCGTTTCTTCATTGTGTTCCTCTGCGCTCTTATTGCCTGGGGAGGTGCAGATGATCTAGACAAATTCGTTGCTCTTGTCGGGAACTTCGCTTGCATTCCTCTTGTGTATATCTATCCAGTAAGTTCTGCCATCTATAAAACCCGGCGCTTAACCTATCTAACACTTTCTAGCCAATGCTTCATTACAAGGGAGTAGCGACGACCAAAGCCCGAAAGATATCGGACATTGCCCTCTGCATCTTCGGGTTCATCGCCATGGCGTATACCACCAGCTTGACGGTCATCAGCTGGGCGAGTGGGCCGTCTGGTCCCAGCTTACCGAAATACTGCGACCAGGTTTGAAGTGATGAAATGAGCCGCAATCTAGCTCATTGGAACTGTAGTATTACTTGCATCGGCTGTAGCATCGGAAGAAGCTATGGCCTGTTAGACATTCTCTTATCCACACTGGAGATGGATATCGGTCCACATCGAGAGAGAGCGTTTGCATGGCTTTTCAACATTGGGATGCATCGATTATATGTTATGAGGATCACAATTTGGTACATAAATTTCATGTTCATAGGCTTACTACTGTTAATACTAAGCGATCCTTTGATTTTGTTGTCCGTGCTATCTCATTGTGAATATGGACTCCTGCCCCATCATCTAAGAAGATCCAGGACGTAGGTGGGCAGGCTGGGGAGGGGGGTGCCGTTATTAGGTAATACCTAGCCCATGCATACCGCCTATTTTCGATGCTTCTGAATTCCGATAGGCCCACTTAATAATACACCTTACTGCTTAATGTTAGCGTATTGGTGAGGCTCTGCTTTTAGCCGTATCAGAAAGCTGATTTTATCTATGAAATGGGTCCGACAGGCGCTTGGACCATTTGAATACGTACTTCCGAAACGCTTGGACCCTTTAATAATGTGATGAGTTGTTGTTGGATATACCCTGGTCGCCGATCATTTAAAAAGGTTTGGTGTATTATCAGGTGGGCTTATCGGAATTCAAAAGTATCGAAAATAGGCGGTACAGTGTAGGTACTGGGTCCACATCTTAGCACTCTTGTTTTACCGGTGTTTATCCGATTGGCTAAGCTAATGTCCTTTGAACGAAGCTGGAATTGAGTACAGTCAATCGCTTATTCACCTTCTCGAACTTGTCCTCTACTTCAACAAAGTTGAGAACATCATCGCTTTTCATAAAAGTTTTGCAGTGCCGACACCATTATTAGCTTCTGTTCTCTTCCTTGCGCACGACATATCCATCACATCTAACATTTACTTACCGACCCGACCTTTATCAAGACATCTAACTAAGTACCGTCACGATGAACGCTCCCGACAGGTCAGCGATATCTCACATATCAGTTATTCCTTTCTGTCTTGCTCTTTCCTTCACCCTTTTCCCTGAACAGTACAAGGGTTCGTTGGGAAGCTACGATGCCAAGTGATAGAGTGCTTCAAAAGAGAAGGCAGGGTGCACTCCGTCGGGAAGTTGCAAGTTGCAAGTCGTGGTTGCCTCTGGATGCTTCTCAACACAGGTTCAATCTCGCACGCCCGACGACGACACGACATCTCTGCTGTTTAGTGCACACTCTCTCTTGTTTTCTTTGGCCTCTACGACAACAACATCAATACGCCTATCATCATCGAAGAGACACCACATCTCTCAGCATTCAATAGCCATTTCCTAACGTCTACAAACTACCCTTTTTACACCCGTTCGAACGCATAGATATTTCTCAAGATGGCATTGCATGACAATGTTCCCGAACGCCCGTTCGCAAAACCTGGGTTATCTCGAGTATGTGAACATATGCTAACTGGTTCTTAGATTCGAGCTCTTCCTCCTGAACGATGCCATTGGTGAGAAGAAGATCACTGAGAAGCCGTTTGCCGGTATGCCTACGTCTTACCTCATTTGATCAGTACGCCACAATGGAATACTAATGCGAGGAACAGGCATGTCCAACACCTCGGACTTCCTGATCCTCAAGGAGGACCACACAGTCGGCAACCTGCTCAGCGAGCACTTCAAGCTGCACCCCAACGTGCTGTTCGCTGCGTACAAAAGTATCTACCTCTGGTTTGCGAAAGAAGCCAAGTGTGTGCCTGCTAACAATGTGGTTTAGTCGCGCACCCTAATGTGGCCGAGCTCTTGCTTCGTGTACAGACGGACGGCACCATGACACCTCGCGAGGTCTTCATCGACGTGTGCAAGCAGTTGATTGCTGTGCTGGCTCAGTTCTGCCAAAACTTCACGCGCGAGTACGAGCTTCGTCGCATGGCAACCGCAGGAGAGCAGGACGGCAACTCTGGCGGTGCTAACGGAAGACCTTGAGTGAAAATGATGTTACGATGACAGCATGACCAGACCTGTCGTCCTCGCAGGTCAATTCTGGCGACAGGTGAAGGGAAAAGGATTTTCGGACGGATACCCGGCGTTACGGATTTGCATCAAGCACACTTTCATTTCGACTTTCGGTTGGTCGGTAGCACAAGTTCAGTGTGGTGTTCTTGGCGGTATACTGCATAGTCTACTGGTATAATTGCCCAGGAATTAATAAAACCCTTTTAGATCACTTTGCCTCCTCGTAACTTTGTCTTTATGGCTTGATGATCATTGTAGTTTGTGGATTCGTGCGCCTTAACCCTAGAACGGCGCATTGCCGCTGCTTAGATGGATGCCTCACACCAACAACTGCAGCCCCTGACCTGACTGGCCAGAAAGTCCTCATCTAGTCTCGTCCTGCTCATGTAGCTACTGGCCCTTCGCCTCCCGGTATTAACTGGTAGATAATGAGTCTTCTAAATAGCTGGCGAATATAAGTGATAGTACATACCATGCAGATGTTGTTTCCGTTTAGCAGGATCTTGGAGAGCTTCGTGTGGTTCCCTGAGTAGTCGCTGCACCTAGTTAATGATTGCTCTACTCCATCTCATGCCATACTTGCGAGAGAGCACATACAATTCAGTCACATCCTCTAGGACCATGTCTGCAGATGTTGTTAGTTTGCGACATACAGGCAAGATGGTGCATGTGTATACTTACTGACGTAGTCGTCGAATCCTAGCAAGGTTCCGCTGAATTCTGATAGTTTTGTCTCATCAGCCATGGCCTCGGATTCAAAAGGTACTTGGGGGGATATCCATACCCTTGTCACCCTTCATGACGACCCATATTCTCGAGCCAACACACTTGTCGATGAGTTCTATCATATATGTGAGCACACCAATTTCTTTTGGGACTGGTTCATTTCCACGTACCCAGAGGTAGAAGTTGGGACGCCATCTTGACGGATACACCTTTTATCTTTTTCTTGTTTGAAAGTGTATGGAGGATGTTGCTGTGTGGTACGAAGGCGTCAATAGCGTTTGCAGGTGAATTAGGTAAGTCCTTAGGTGCATGCACTGTACCTAAATTGGGCATATGGAAAATACATTGTCACCTGACATCGAGTGCTAATCGTGTCAAGTAGCAATGACTAAGCCATATAGACTTTGAATCAACCTAGCCCCACATCATTAGTGGTGAACCTTGGTTCATTTAATAAAAGTGATTCACGTTAATTTATTCCCACTTTCACCTGTCTTTGCGACGCGTCTGCCTACGGAAGCGCCCGCGACTTATCGCAACTAAACTAGCTGCACAGCCAGCATGGGGCAAGCCCATGATTCATCACTACTCCCTCATTACCAATGACGTCCCTTGGAGGCCCAGAGGTTGCCGCTAATGCTCTGAGATCTTCCAAGGCCTTGCGGGCATCCTTTGCTTTGTGGTTCGTCTATCTGCCCGGCGTATTTTGCCTGGATACAAAACATAGGGTCAGAAATATATTGACAATTATTTGTGTACTTGAAATAGCAATCGTATAGTTCAAAGCTCGAGGATGACTGCTACGCCTCCGAAGTATCAGCTATGGCACCCGACTCGAGGCATTTCCTTCTCTCCCCTGGCGCGGTCGCCAAACCTTGCTCCCCAAGATGCGCGCGCTTCGAACGACGCTGCGGTAGCGAAGAACCAGTATCATACTGCTGAGGTTCGGGCAGAGAGCTTAGAGGTAACTTCGTTATACGTGAATAGCGAAGGGCCGCCACCGTCGAGGCCGCAACACGATGCGTCGAACTCGGAAGGGGCTCTACCTATTGCCGCGGAGAACGCCGAAACTGCCCCTGCAGATAAGCAGAAGACATTATCCAAGACCAGGGACACTGACAAACCCCCTGTGGCTGTCTTGTCCTTCAAGATTGTAGACGACCTATTCTATGCTGCGAAAAGAGCTCCCGCCGGGTCGACTAGTTCATATTGGTCTTACGCCCAATACCGAGGGACAGCGCAAGACGGCACGGAGCAGAAGGTCAAGGTGCACTACTGTCGAAGCAAGCACACCATGGAAAAAATCTGTCAGGAATACTTTATGGACGAGCCTGTCCTTGGTTTCGATCTAGAATGGGCTCCGGATTCAGCGAAGTGGCAAGGAGTCCGGAGGAATGTCTCCTTGATCCAACTGGCGAGCCCTAGTCACATTGGGCTTTTCCACGTCTCTCTTTTCAACGACAAGGAACTTGGTTCCGTGTGGCCTTCGTTAAAGGCTATAATGGAAGACTCGGGCATCACTAAAGTTGGCGTCGCTATCAAGGGCGACGCGACTAGGCTGCGGAATTTCTTAGAGATCGACTCGAAGGGCTTGATGGAACTTAGCCACTTATACAAGCTCGTTACGTATTCTCCCCTGGGGGAGTATAAAAAGATCAATAAGATACTAGTGCCCCTGGCGACCCAGGTGGAGGAGTACCTACACCTACCCCTTTTCAAGGGGCAGGACGTCCGATCAAGCAATTGGACGAAGCCTCTGAACATGAACCAAGTTACATGTACGTGACCACCCTCAACTCATTCCGCCTCGAGACTTACCGTATTCCAGATTCCGCATCAGACGCCTACGCCGGCCTACACCTCTACGCCACTCTAGAGCACCACCGAAAGCAGCTCGACCCCTGCCCTCC
>JAOXNK010001517.1:0-14380 GCA_028566675.1 Hypoxylon intermedium
TCCCGTTCCCTTCTGTGCGTAGGTCCGGTTCGTGCGCTGCTGCACGACTGACATATTCGCGTATGTACTGCAGGATCATGGAAGTTTTCGTTCTTTTTTTAGGTTCGCTTGTTCTTGGGGGGGGAGGTTGGGTTCGTGGTTCAGATAGAGTGCTCTCTGTACGGTAGGTGGTATGGATGCAGACGGGTACCGAATTGGACGGGGAGTTGGGTTTGCGGGAAACCAACAACGACGGTTGGGGATGGGAAGTGAGGATGTATAGCTACATCTCGGACATACGTACATACCTACATATGTACATACATACATACTCACAACCCTCGCTTCTCTCCTTCTATCTCTGTCTGTCTGTCTGACTGTCCAGAGGATTCAAACAGCCCGTGCTAATGTGATGTGATACGATGCCGTACCCATGCCCATGCCATGACATGCAATGTGACGTCCTGCGATCTACTTACTACCTTTGACTTTACTTGCCGTGCGGGCTGGCGATACGGGGGGCGGCCCCGGGCTAGCCACATGGAATGTGGGTAAATAGTCGGTGTTTGTTCCTATGTTTAGACCGCCAAAACGTGGCCAGCGGGTGTTGGTCACCGCTTCCTGCTTATCCCATGAGCCACGAGGCGCGAGGCATAAGGTTTGGGGGTGGAGAGGAGAAGGAGAGAGAAGCTTAGCTTGGGATCTTGGGCCTGTTGGTTTTATTTTTAGGAAAGGCGAGTGGCCTGTACCTGCATTCAGGGCGATGGATGGATGGATGGATATGGATGGATGGATGGATATGGATGGATGGATGGATATGGATGGATGGTGTATGGATACGCACGTAGATCTATCTCATCGAGAAGTAGGCGATAGACTTGTCTTCTAGAAAGGCGGTCGCGGCGGCCCTGTGGCAGAGCATCTGTGAGGACCTTTTACCAGTCTCCAAGTATATACAGTATGTAGTTACCTAGGTAATCAATCTACTCGAAACTTGAGGAAATAGTACATATCTTAAGCGCCAGTGGTTGTGTGAGATGGGTTGAGGCATATTTGCGAGGAAAGGAGACGAGACAGATCTCTCGGTGTCGTAGGACAGCTATGTTTACTTCCAGTATCATCACCAGTTTTTTTTTTGTTCAATCAAAGGTAATGCGGAGATTAGGTATGTAGGTCTGTGAGAGACGGGCTCATAAACAAGCCGGCCGCGCCTCCGGGACATTCCCTGCGCGATCGCGTGGTAGTTATGCGGTGCCATTGTTGGACGACGCTTGCTTCCGCCTTAGCGAGATGACCGTTCGTGATTCCTGCGGTGTACTTTGTCGTTACCTCGAGCACAGATAGCAGTATGGAGATGTGTACAGCTTCGGCATTGTGGAGTTAACGGTGTAGGATAGGGTTGCGCGAAGCTATTCCTGCTCGCTTCTGTTTCAAGAGAAGCCGGCGATACAACAGGATCGCCTGGGGAAGAGCCAGCGATTGGGCCAGACCGGTCGTCCTCGAGCGAAACCCATCAGCCCTGTAGATTGCAGTCTGCTCATAATCTGGCTCCCCTGCTCATCGATCCATCTTGTTCTGAAGGGGGGGTGGTACTGAGGTAACGAGGCTCCAGAGTCCTTAATCATAGGCGCGGCCCAATAGGCCCCGACGTTATGGTTGTTGGGACTGGGACAACAGATGCCACCCATGGTAGGCAGTAACCTGCCAGTAATAACTCGTCACGGGGCCTGGGAATAGCACCGTAGGATCCAGTCTTGCCTCGTGCTATATGGGTGGCATCATCTCCAAGGTGACGTCGACGCAAGTACCTAAGCGAAGTATTACGCCGGTGTTGATATTCAACGCACGTACAGTACACGATGGCAAGCACTTGCTTTGGTCAGTAGTAGGAGAGAGGCCACGCTCATTTCCACGGCGTAAATAGGTGGAAATTCTGTACTGAGTTTGGGAAGGCAAGGCAAGGCAAGGCATCTCGTTTCATCGGCGAAGACCAGAAAATGGCGTGGTGAGCTTGTGATTATAGTGAGTCAGCCGGAGAGGAAGCGATCTCAAGACCCGCGGGTTGCAGTGAATGGAACAAAAGGGGGAAGATCGGATGAATCTTTTCGGCAGTGCTTACATGGATCTATTACTGCAGCAGGAGATTGCGCGATGTTATGCTCGCCCATGGACCACACCGGCGACCTTTTGCTTCCTTCACTCTCCTTCACTCTCCTTCGCTGCTTCACTCACCTGCGCTGCGACGGGTGAGGGCATTTCGGGAGGCCGCTCAGAACTATGAAACTCCGCTCTCTCTGGTGTAAGAGGATGGACAATCGGGGCTAAAATGCAAGTGTAAAAAAGGGACCTGACATGAATGCGACGTATGGGGATGACTCCCGAATGCAATCATTGTATTGTCGACGCTTGTCAGTCCGGCATTTGAAATGAGTTTTTTTTTTTTCCTCTTCTCGTCCTTCCGGGGCCTAAGCATCATTTTCGGGCCTTGGATACGTGAACAATTAGCCCATCTCACCCTTACAAAAAAAATCTGGGGCGATCCGGACGTAGCGAGACGGCCGTGTGGCTGACGCTCCCAGAGTCGAAACGTCACGGAGGACGGCCGGCAATGGGGTCGCATGATGCGCACAGAAGGTCACCGCTGATCAGCGACAAATTGCGGTGGGCGAAGACGACATCTGCGACTGGCCAGCTGGCCTGCGAGGCTTGGGGGCCGCTGCAGCGTTGTGGCAGTGCTGGATCGATCAGGCTGTTTTTGCACTTTTACTCTGCCCTCCTTGCTTCATTGGCATTGGAGAAGAAGGCTTCGTCTCGGATACTTACCTGAGTCACGTATCAAAGATCGTATACATCGCAACAAGACAGACACAGTGCTACACACTTAGTGAAGCTTCGGCTTAGATTGGGGAAATGTGTTGGTGGCTAGGGTTACATTCACGGACGCTTCTGGTTGAGCCGTCGACATCGCGAGCACTGAGGTCCCACTATGCCGCGGTATTGAGCAATTACAGACTGTCGTCAATGTCTTCAAAACTCCCTTGGTTCCAGACCCGGGATTCGATCGGTTCTAGCATCCCTTCGTTTTAGTTTTCCGTCGCCCAGACTTACTGCGGCACAAGAAACTTGGGGGCTATCGCTATAGAATTTGCCCTTGTTCCATGCCAATATAAAATGAAGCTGCGGGTATTGGCAGGGCAGCACCAACACCCGGATCCTTCTAGGCTATTGGCCCTGTGCTTACCACCCCCATACCATCTAGGGAGATCATAGGGCTGGCCGATGGACCGGTAGGATGTCAGCAATACCGAAGGATTGGGGACCAATCCGGGTGACGTACATACCTAGGTAGGCAGGGAGTATCAACAGACTATAGCTGATGTAATGTATCTTACATGTCATGATCAGTGCTAGGATTACGCATATCGCGGCAGCTTCATCATGGCTTTGACGACGAAATTATGCCTCATCGGCTGCTGATCGGAAGCTTTGCAAGTCATCTGTAAGTCGTAATCAGGTACAGTACATAGAATATCGCCTCTTGATAATTAGGCAGCCGAGAGGCTCTTTGCTGTTCCAACTAGAGCCAGGGTATGACTGGTCTAGGCTTATACGACAAGTACAAGAATCAAAGACGCAAGGCAGCCATAGAATATCATTTTATAACCGTCTTTATAGCCGTACATAATCTGATCTAGGGTAGCTCTCGGCTCATTCTATCCGTGCACAACGAGTTGTGAAATGCTACTGAAGCCTTGGCCTTGGCGACGGTTACAACTCTGGGGTCGTCTCCTCCTTTCTAGGGATTCGCTTCAGCAGTGTCTTCGCTGTTGTCACACTAAGCTCCACTTCAACCGGAGTAGCTATCGTCAAGACTTATTGGCTCAACCCCCTTTCTACAAGGTAGGGCTGGTAATCACTGGGCTTAGCTAAACCAGGCGGTCTCATTTATAGGCTGGACGGTCATCATGGAATCGCAGTGGCTTATCTCCTATTTCAACTACGTATGAGCGCGATGGGAATATCTACTTCGCCAGTTGATGGCTAGGTGATGGATTTTCACCTGAAGGGAGTTCCATTGTCAAATCTTGTTCTATGTCACGACACGGCAACTACCACGGCAACTATCATGGCAACCAGTAAGCTAGATGGGCTCATTGGCTCGCTCGGGGTTTGCTTCGGGTTCGCTATGGGTCTGGCTCATCCTACTGGCTTGACCTGCCAAAAACGTCGTTGAGGTGAAGATGTAATTACCTCCTTGGCTGGCGAAGATGAACTTCGCTTTACCTGGAGTCATTAAATTAGATTTCTGCACGGTGACTGTAGTTGTGAAGGGGAAGCAAGGGTGTCAAGCTTGATTTTAAGACATTGGCAAGCCCTCCACTCTGAGTGGTGTTCATTTGAATGGGGTGCTGTTCTAAAAGGGGTCGTTGAAGCCACACTCCTGTAAGTGAGCTGGTCTCTGTCCATGCACCTTGAAATGACGCTGTTTCGTCTACAGGTATCCGTCGCGCTTCATCATATCTAGGAAATATGAAGGATGTATGGTTCTCATCGTTCTCGGCCATAAAATAGGGGGCTATTGTCTGCTGTTCTCTGCCTGTCTCTGTCTGTTTCTGGAGGGGACGCCACCCCAGAGACGTCATAACGGTAGAGGGTTACCAACCCCCTATCGTGTTGATAGTAACTATTAGCTGCGGAACTCCGGCTACTGCCGAAGTACTCGGGTCGGCAATAGATGTAGACTAGCAACGATGGCAGCAGATGGATCGATAACCTTAACAGTACATGCTTAAGCGTGTATTGTTAGACGGAAGCCGCCGCCGTCTACCACTGACGATCGCGTCAAGCGCAAGTTCAAGGGTTTGCCGAACTGGCAAAATACGAAGTTGGACTGAAAAGAGCTAACTGCATGAGAAGGCATGGGCACAGCGCTTATATGCATTCTCTCGAAACGTCCGATCCTGTAGGGCTGCCTATATCGTGTGTTATATGTCCAAGTCAGAGGCGTCAATTGGCGAATGAGATAATAACTCTTGGATAGGGCTGTTGGTCTTCCTCGCCGAGAGACAGAAGACATGATGACTGCGCGGAGCTATATCCGAGGACTCGGGTTCTACGATGCAGCCAGCAGCCACGTAGTGGCCCCAGGGGGCCTGTAAGTGCATCTGCTGGGTTTAGAATGGGGATCGGCCCAGGCTAATCAACATGTATCGACTTAGACCGTCGACCCCTGGTGTACGGTGTGCTCTCGCGGGTGTACATGTACTCGAGTGGAAGAACTGCCAAAAACCCTTGGAACTGTTAGCTGCAACAGATAGAGGCTGCGGCTATTGTGATGTGTTGGTTGAAAAGAGGTGAGCCTGGGTCGCTTACGGGGGTTGACTCCCAACAGGTCAGGAGATTTGTGTGGGCGAATAGGGCATACTGACTTCAAACAAGCGCGCGGATAGGGATGTGATAGTTACCCTACTTAGCCTCAACGGGAAGTTAGCGTGTGGAATCAGTGAAGCAATAATGTAGGCTGTCTACTTCTACCTATCTCGTATAGGGAAACTTGCAGTCCAGAAAATCGACTTGATCCCTTGATAGAAGCCCAAATATAGTCAGCCCGAACCAATAACGAAGCAGGTCGGCAGTAAGATAATTTATGCCTATCCGTTCGGCAGTCTTTCAACGAACTGCCTGCGGTCCGGTCCGGATTTAGAACTCACACTCGCCCAGCCCTGTCGTATTCAGACTAGCAAATGTGAGAGCAGAGGCGTCGTGGTTGCTATTAGTGGCATTTCTATGCCGAAAGGCAGATATCATCTTTTTAGAGTGCTTACACTTCATTCACCCCAATCCTACCTTGCTGACCGCCTTTATATTTGAGTTGTTACGGCCCGACTGATCTTCGATGCCTACCTGCTCCGTCATTCGACGGAAAACGATGCTGGCTTGGCATCGTCCATCTGTCAAGACTCAATGCTACGTAGGACTGTATTAACTATATATTTGACAATTAACGTAGCTAAATAGGTATATACCTCAACTCGGAATTGGGTTCGAGTCAGCATCACACCCACCCACTCACCCCTTCCAGAGCGACGGGGAAATAGTGGTATAGGCTACGAGGGCACTGAGGCTGCTGGACTTCCTCGCCGGCACAAGGTGTGGCTGGATCTTATTGGTTACCGACAGCCCGGAACCACTAAGGACTAGTGCGAAAGTAAGCTCGAGATCAGCCAGTCAGAAACTGATGGTCAATGTGGTCAATGTGCAGTGCCACCATTCTAGGCGCTAAGCGCTGTGCTACAACATGATCCGCCCTTCCACCCCCGCCTGCCCCGCCCAACTACCCAACTAGGTATTCACCTCACTTGGTGGTGGCTCGCACTGTGCCCGCTTTGCTGCTCGAATATGTACATCGATCAGTTGAGGTGCATGGGTGGACCCTCCATCCGTCTCCTCCGGCTTGCCGTCATTTGATCCATGGCCCGTCGGCATTGTCGCAATTTCTTCGCATCTACTGCACCGTCAAGCCATCCGCTTCTCCTTTCGGCTCGTGCTCGACAGCTCATGCGTTACTACCGTCGAGTCAGCATAGACAGCAGACCGCCACAGGAGGATCGATGCGCATTATTTATTGTATGCGTCCCAGGGCGTCGGGACCGACAACGCATCACATTACCTGCGCGGGCATATTTACCAGTCGTCGGTTCGCCGAAGCTCTCCCACACACACTCTCTTTCTCCCACACACATACTGATATCATATCGCGGCCGCCCGTGGAGGGGAGATAGACGCCGAGGTGCCATTATGCAAGCACGACTATCACTCCCGACTAGGTATTGATGAGCTACCATTGGGGGCTTAGGCGTGATGCCATGGCAGCCATGGCAGTCATGGCTGGCATGGCCGCCCGAGACCCGACCAAAAGTAGTAGACTAAACCCGAAGATTCGACCCGGCCCCCAAACCACAACCCCAACCCGCCCGACCTGTTTCTGACATTCTGTCGTGCAGATGGATAGACAGATGGATGGGTAAATGACGATGACGGGAGAGTTGCACCCACAATGTCACCGACTGCCTATACCCACGATCGTCTTCGATTGACAGTGGACTTTCTTATTGTAAACGGCACTAGGCATCAACCCTATCCTGACTGCCTGCCTGTCAGATTGTCGGACTGGGGACCGCATAGTTTATCTGGCACGGATCTGTGTGCGGTATCTCAGGACGATTTCCCCGTTTGTGGGCCTGTGGGACGGACCATGGTCCACGGTTCTCGTGCCATACCACGTATCATGTATGTAGTGTATTTATGCTTTTGCAAATTATCTTCAATTATTATTGCTTGGTATTACTGACATGATAAGGCATTTTCCTGCAGGAACTGGGTATATGGTATATGTAAGGATTCCCCTATATACATACATAGCTGCTTGCAATATGTAACGTTCGGCTCCCATCCCCCCTGAGGTACCTGTGATATTGTGAGATGCCGCGATTGGCTGGCTTATTACATTTCAGAAGAAGCTGGGAGCTGACACGCGGCGCTGTACCTAATAAGTACATGCCAATAACGATTAGTCCCTAGTGCCCGGACCAGCCATCCAGGCCGTGTGGGGCATTGCGCCCCCGTTTTCACATCAACTCAGCCCACATTCACCACAGTGAACATGCACCCTAGTCAATTAGCCCGATTAATACAATTAACCCTTTTTTCGTCGAGCATCCACAAACCCACATCCTAACACCACCCGATTCGAAGATGGCAATCCCCTCGCGCTCTCTTCCCGTCTACCTAGATACCCTGCCTGGAGTCTGCATCCTGTGCTCGAATGAAAAAATTCAAAAAGGGCCCCCAAACCTCCCAAATCACAAAACCTCTTCCTTGCTTGCGGTTTCGTCAGAACAGCAGCCGAGGTCGTGGACGCCTTTGCCTTCACACATCGAAAATCTCGATTGGCTCCAGCTTTGCAACCTAGGTACTCAGGTACTCTAGATCCATCTCTGGGGACAACAGCCGCAGTCCGACCAGGGGTCGGTTTCTAGCGCTGTTCGCGATGAGCGAGCATCATGTTCGAGATACGACATAGACTAGGCCGCGCTTGGGCCGGCCTGGCAGACCACACAAATCTGCCTAATCAAGTATGAAATACTGCAAACGGTCGAGCCATCGTCGGCTTCAAGCGAATTAGGGGGACTAGATGAATATCGACTTGCAAGATGGCGGCCTCCTCAGCGGGAACCTATCTCCTCTTGCAGTCCAGTTGGTCCGGTAAACGACGGCTAGGGCCGTTGAGGCCGTCGAGACCGTCGGTGTGATTCTACACCGGGGACATTTAATCTTCGCGATGCTACCGAGATTGACCTATCCGGAGCTTTACTTCGCTTTTTCTTCACTCTTCATTCCAAACTTCTACGCACCGCCGCGGCGTAGTAGGCCTCAATGGCGTCAGATCTGGGCCATCTCAGAAACGCCTAAGGCACGCTGTTTCTTCGACTGTGTTTCTCGGCTTCCCAACTTCCCAACTTCCCCACAGTCGTGATGTGAAGTACCAGTGGGGAGAGAGATAGAGATTTTTCCCACACGAGAAACGGGTTAGTTAAGGCCATGTCCCAGCGGACGGATCAGCGCAGAAAATAATCCCGGCTCTAACAATAGTTAGGGCTATCTATTCCGTATCCTTCTCCTCAACTACCTACCCCGGTATATTTATTTACCTTTTTCCTTGTACTGACTACCACATCTTTCCCTGCTCATTCTAGAGCCATTCCAATAAGAATTATAATCACATATACATTTCCATCTCTTAGAGAAAAAAGTATATGGAATTTCCCTAGTGAACACGCATCGTGCTTAAAATGTTCACATGCCTACCTACTCTAGATGGTAGTAATCCACACAAACATGAACTCATCTCATTCGCCGGTCAATCTCCAGGAAATAGGGCAAATCTTCGTCATTCCCAAGACAATTTACCCAGCACCTCCCTGATCGGCTCCCAATTTAGGGATATTCTCTTCCACACACTCTCAACGCCATATCCTTGGGTCTACCTACCCTGGTCCATCCCCATGCATCTTCATGGGTCCTTGGTACTTCGTACCAGATTATACATCGACTACACGGCTGGTACCTGGGCAGACGTCGAACTCCTGGCCATGAATACATCGATACAGTGCTGACACGGTCCCACCATGTCAGTCAAATCTACAGTACCTGTACTCGCTCTCTTCGCTTAATCTGCAATTCCTACCTGGTCAAGATTGACGGGGAGCTCTTCTGAGAACGTTTGCTTTTCTCCTTATGCCTGCCCTACGGCCCCGTATTTTCCCTCTCCATGCCATGGTGTTCGTCCGACCGTTGCCCATCCCAAGCTGCCACATCTGTCATGTCACCCGGCTACCTTTCCTAGTCACTTCCCATAAGCCTTGATGAGCCTTGGATCTCCATTCCCACGGTCATGGTCCATACCAGAGGCCAGTGTAACCCCTACTCCAGGCGCTTAATGGACGTACTCCGGCGACGATACCCTTGGACGGCCGGCACACTGGGTGTCTATCAATCTGCCCATCAGGGAATAGCCCGTGGTAGTTCTACATACACGGCGGCGGCTATTCATGCGTCTCGCTACCTTGTCCCCGCTCGCGATATTTGGGTCACTCCTGGCCCTGGTTAGATCCAAGCCCCTCAGAGCTCGCCCCGTCACTTCTACCCTTGTCGATTTTCGAGGATGTACCTCGAATACCGAGGTGGATGGTTGCCAAGTACCAAGTACTATGTTCCTGTACATCTCCTGTCGACGTAGTGGAGCTCCTCATACCGCCTGAGACTCGAGCGTGTAGCTTCCAGGAACACGGTCGACGTGCTACATATGTCCCCCAGTTCCCACTTCAACTTCGACAACCAAGACAAGGCTCTGGCTTTGTCTATAACATCCCTTCGTCTCCTTCTTTTGCCTCACACTTGGGCACGACCTGGAAAGGCAGATTTTACAGTTTCTAAGCTCCGACAAGCTCAACTGCTCTGCGCTGTTGTGTGTTCCGAGGGACGCTTGATGATCCATGTATACAAATAATATTAAAGGACTATCAACCCGTACATCTAGTCCCCATCCTCACATCAAATATTCGCCCTCGCTCCTAGAGTCATCAACCATACACTTCTTCGAACATATATCCGCCAGCATTGAGATGGATGACAACGGGTACTCTCAGTCAGGCGCAGACCAGATGCGCCATAGTCTTTCCCGAGACTCGAGTCTGCCTGAAGACCGGCGATCTGTTGCAACCCCATCCAGTGCTGCCTACACTCACGATATCCCTACAACCTATGCCTCCGTATGTCCCGACTACTAATCAGTTCCCCTATAAAGCTAAGGACATAATGGCTCATGAACTATTTAGGTCGCCCCGTTCAGCAACTACTCAGCATCATATGATACTTCTCTTCCCACTTCCCTCCCCACGCCAGTCTCCGTTGCTGATTCTCCTTCAATGAATGAACGGACTTCGAAGATGATGCAATCCTACAATCAGCACCGGGCAAGCTCTCAGCAGCCAACACCTCCAAACACATCACGGCCATGGTCGAACTATCAGATGAATGCCCCTTGTAGCCAGTCGGCTTCACCAATTGCTTTACAACCTCCAAATTCCGACCTACTAGAGATGCATGGACTGGAGACATCTCACTCCCCAGGCGATCACGGCCAGATAATGACAGAACCTCATTTCCAGTGGGGTCAGTACACAGTTTCTAATAACGACGGACCAGAGGACATGCAGCCCCAGATGTCACACCCGTCAATGTTCTCGATGTCCAGTGTAGCGCCAACAGACCTGGTCAGGCCTCCCCATACTCTACACCCTCCGAATCTACCCCTTGCTGCACCAGTGCATGTTCCTATGCTACACCACTCCCCGGATCCGCGAGACCTAGCTCCTTCGGTAACACCAATCGACAACATGCATCACCATTACCCTCACATTATGCACCACCAACCCCAGGTAATGTTAGACTTCGCCACACCTTATAGGAGAAAGCCGACTAGGTCCTCGAGAAACGGGCGAACAGGTAGACCGAAGAAAGCACGCAGCCAAGGCAAACGTGGCAATATGGAGCACGTGGATCCTCAGCTAGTAGGTGACACTACTACCTCTTCGGATACGAAGGCCCCTAAGCGGCGCCTCGTTCTAAGGGATGATGCCCCAGAGAAAGACAAGTTCATACTGGCCCTTAGATGTCAAATGGACAACGATAAGGGAAAGGGCATATGGGAAGAGATTACGAAGCAGTACGAGCAACGTTACGGGAAAAGGCGGCAGGAATCACTGCAGATGAACCTTACTCGTGCAGTGCTGAAGTACGCAGAGTGGCCTCCGGAAGAGGTAAGTAGACGATAGATACGTCAATAATCTTTGAACAATAAGATGGCTGACTAGGTGGACAGGACGAAGCTTTGAGACGCGCCTATGAAGAACTTGACCGACGCCGCCTTGCAGATCTGGCCAAGTTGATGAAGGAATACGGAGGCTGCCAAGCCTGGGATTGGAAAGAGGGTCATCTGCTCAAGCGGTTAATCGATCTTGGCCTTGAGGAATTCGATCCTGAAGACGTCACAAAGAAGCCGCGCCGAAAGTCTAAGAAGAACATGGGTAAACGGTCAGCTAGTAAACAATCTTGGGCCGCTCCGAATGTCACTGTCCCTTACGAAGAAGATGGGCGCCCGATATCAGCTGAACAAGAAAGCTACATCTTGGAACACTTTTGTAAGCCGGACCCCGACTCTCCACATCCAGATTCCATGCAGGGCATCATGGAATACCCGAACCTATTACCCCCGAGGGGAAGCACCGAGAAAGATTCCGGGGAGAACCAGAGTGAACGAGTGGCAAAGCAAGCATGTGAACAGCTACTTGCCAAAAGGGGCGATTCGATATACGGTGCTATCCCTACCTAATGGATTCAGACATCATAGCGACGACCTATCAAATTTGCTTGCCAACTTCCAAGACCTGCTCTACGGATTTTCATCACTGCCATCTAATTTACCATTACCCAAGCTCAGCGCTTACTTACACTTCACCAGACGATGCTTTATAGTCATAATTTAGCGATTATGAGGAGTTGGAGAGAGGAGTATCAGTACCACTACTGTAGAACGGTGCTCATTTTCATCGAGGGGCAGACGAGGTATACATAACGTTTCTGCCCCGATGGCCTCTAGGCCTCAGGCAGGCCCATGTGGGATGATTTATCAGGGCGTTTGGTGCATTGCTTTTTACACGGTACATATCACAAGCTTCGCGGCCTTTCTTTCCTTAAGGTCGGTCTTATGTCATATTGGGCGTGTTTATTCTACTACTGCAATCATGCCAGCCATTGAAATTCAGGCATTATCTTTATTAGACCATTGCAGGCAACTTTTACTTCGACGGGTGGGCGGATAGGGGGGGTGTTTTCCCCAAATTTGGTTTACTAATAGGCGGCACGAAAATTGGGTGATGTAGTTGATGGCCAGGAGCACGGAGTACGGGCATTGCTTCCGTGTAATTAGTATTGTCATGTTTTGATCTACGCACCACCACTCAACGTTTTCAGGGCTCATGACGCTATTCGGGGTTTCGAGAAGCTAACTAGGTACTCGAGAAAGAAAAGTTATGTCCCCTGAATCGAAGCGTGAATTCTCCACCGAGTAGATCGAGATCGCCACTTGAACTATGTACCGTGTTTCTGCCTACTCTAGGTATCTCGTTTTACTTTACCCCGGCCTGCGCAATAATGAAAGGTCCAAGCAATGGTGCCTGTTGCGATGTTTGCCATCATCCCCCCCTGCCTGCTATTCAGTGGCTCAGCGGCGGCTATATTTGTCAACAAGGCGCTGCGGCGACATTCTGGCTGCCAGCTAGCTAGCGAGCCAGCCAGTCCCTGTGCACCGTAGGTAAGTCCCGAACTAGACTTCAATGCCCGCTTATTTCATACCCGCGATTGGGAGTCAAACTTCCAAGTTGGCTGCAAGGGAGCACGGCATCGAAGCCGTTCCGCGCGGAAGCGGGGGGGTTTTAGCGTCAAGGAGAGAGAGAGAGAGACAGAGCAAGGAGAACACGAGTTGCGCGGCTGTGTCTGTTGTCTGTTTCTAATTCTAATCTCTCTAGCTACGTGGTTCTAATTCCAAATCTCATTTGCTCTACCGCTGCCCACTATAGTCTACCGCTCCTTCGGCACTCGCGTGTCTCTCGCGGTCGAGACATGTATTATTAATTTTTTTTTGTCGTTCAGGGGTGTTTACAGCGAATCGAGCGACGCGGACGGAGTGATTCGCTAGTTGCTACAGTAGAGCAGTCTGTGTGGTCGGGACCGCATGCGAGGCCCCTTTGTGTCGTCTGCCTCGGTGCCTGCGTAGATGCTACCCCCGAGGGGCGCAAGAGGGGATATGACTCGATATACTTGCTCAGATTGTAGATCTGAAAGAGGCGAGTATGAATTCGACTTCGGCACGATACGGGGACAATGTAGCCGACAAGAGAGAGAGAGAGGGAGATCGTGATCACCGTAACCACAGCATACATACATAGTCCTACGGTGCTGGCTCCGGCAGGAGTCTCTGGGACCGATATGGCCCCCGAACCACGTGCTGCCGTATCTGCAGGTGCGAGGGATCCTATGACTAGTCCTCTGAGCCTAGATATATTAACCTTCCTTCCTAATGCCAATCTTCTGGTGTAGCGGTACCTCTACATGACCTACCTAGTCATGCTAACCCGAGGAGATCTTCGTGTGAGCACCGCCGTCGCTTCGGAGATAGGGGTAGCGCCGATGAAAGGGATGCAGCGCATCCGACCCGAATGCAAGGATATTAGATTGCTAGGTCGTGAGAAGTAGCACGATACATACATGTGGTATTGGACTACATACCTACTACCTTACAATGTATCCCGGCACCGCTCCTGCCAAGGCGTCTATAATTATCAGATTGTGGGCATGTCTGTACACACCATGAACGGGATGTATGCAGTGTAGGTACCTAGGTAGGTCGGTATGCATATAGGTACTCCAAGAGCAGAGCAAAACAAGACAGAGACTAGGCATGTATGTATCTGTTAGTGACACCGCCCCTTTCCACAGTCGCTGCCCTACATGACAAGAGACGCATACCCAGCCGACAAACCAGAAAACATACATACATACTGACATACATACCCTATCCCATCTACATATGTAATGCCACCCACCGCAATTCCAAAAGCCGCCCGCAACCGGTTCTCTCGTCTCTCCATGTTTCGGGATGTGACGAGCACCCCAAGGGGAAAGAAAGAAAAAAAAAACAAGGAAGCGCGCTGCGAACCGCGTCCCTGGGAAATTGGACGGACTCCCACTGGCTCGAACAAAGGAAGCAGCGCAAACGGGG